>JAGDQP010009220.1:26394-60100 GCA_022664845.1 Lepisma saccharinum
TATATATATATATATATATATATATATATATATATATATATATATATCTGAGTTTATTTACTGACTGCACCGCCGCCACCTCATTTCACCCCCTTCGGGTGGGTGATGGCAATCTTTGAATGCGGTAGTTAATCCTTCTAGGTCCTAAGGAATGTGTGTGTCAAATTTTGTTCGAATTCGTCAAAGGGTGTGAAATTGTATAGCATTCATACAATCATATTTTTAATTTTATATCGAGGGTTCCATGCCAAATGGGGGTAAGCGACAATTTTTAACGAAATTGAAATTTTTCAACTAACAAAGCCTCTAACAAAGTAAATGAAGGAAATTTATTTTGGAATGTGCACTTAACCAAAATAATAAACTAAGACACCATGACTTGACTTAGTTTCTCATGTCTCCTGGAAAAGAATGAACATTGTCGATTACCCCCTTTGGCACTGAACCCTCGATATGTATATAGATTATTATTCAAAGCAGTTCATACTTTCCATCTGAGTTAGCCAACATTTCTAGTTTTACTGAGTTTCAAATAAAAATTTTGGACTGTTTAAATAGCTTTCAAAGTAAACCTTTAGTACAAATAATAATAAACTTGCTATACTTAATATGTACTCCCCAAAATATTCTACATGTACTACAAATGATGGAAGACTACAGAGAGTAAACAAACCTTGCTTTCCCATGCCCAGCCCGCTAATCCAACGCAGAAATCGCCGCACCTTGCCAGGTCGGCCCCGAAGTAGTATAGTTGGGGCACCAGATTTATTTACAACGCGAGTGACTTCTACTTCTGACCGTACATCTTTGGACGCCGGCATCCAACTTCGGGCACCCACTAATGGGGGCTTGTATGTCTTGTCTCCAGCCGTGTTGTCCGTTCCACCACAATAACGACAGGTGATTCAAGCATGCACTCCTTACTACTTCCTCGATATCGAAAACACCAATCGTAGAACACTCACTTCACGTTTAACACAACTTCCACAAGTAAATCTGTTTAAAACATATATCATATACACATTTTTTACTTTTCTACTTCAACACAAATATACAGACTTAAAAAAGGCTAAATTCTTCACACACATCACGTTAGCACTAACGCACAGAACCAAATCCGAGTCTGAATCAGGGGCTGTTCATCTGAAGTTCGGAGTGCGCTCGTGTCCGTTCGGAAACCACGCCTCCTTTACGTCACAGGCGGATAGCGCATAGGAAATTTCTTAAGAGATGGTGAGAAATAATTTATTGTGGCCTTTTGGATAGGAATTTTTTGATAAAACAAAAAACTGTTATAATCTACGCTATATTGCCTATAATATGAAACAGATTTGGTTTCAATAGCTACAGTACTTTCAGAGCTACGGCCTGTTATTTGAGTTGGATAGTGAATTTTTTATCCTTAAATAATTTATTATGGCTGTTTGGATGGGATTTTTTTTATATAATATGGAATAAGAGTATATAAATTAAGTAGCCTTGCCACGTATATCTATATAAGGATAAATTGCGGTATAAAAGATAGACCTAAATTTTTGCTTGTAATGAAATTTCCACTCCTTTCAAAATTCCTAGTGTCGTATGTTTTCCTTGTACGGACAAGATTATTTTGATTACAGTAAACCTACCAGATATCTCTATGAAATGTGATGATTTAGAAATAACCTTTCAGTAGTTACTTCAGATTTTGTTTTTGCTCAAAGCGATGTGAGTAAAAAAATATATATACACTTTTTAAGACATATTTTTTTAAAAACAATATGTATTAAAAAGTGAAAACTATTTTTTATGCATGACTAAAAAGAAAAGCATGACGTGCGCTCTCATATACAGCCACTTTATAATTTATTGAATTAGCGCCCCCATGTTTTTCTTTTTAGTCATTCATAAACAAAATGATTTTTCACTTTTAGTACGAATTGTATAAGAAAAGTATGTTTTTATTTTTTAGTTATCTCTGTGTTCGTATAGTTTTTCTCAAGCTAATGTTTCCTGTCCCAAATCCTAAAGCGTTCTGCACCCAGTCAAACGACAGACCGTTGCAAGTTAGTATTTATTTTAGGCTAAAGAAGTCCATATTAAAAAAAAAAATATTATAATATACTTTAAAAATATCTGGTGTAGTAAAAAGTAATCCATTATTTTTGCATGACATTGAAGGCTTGACTTACCATAGTTAGAATGATCCGATTTAGTTCACATATGCGACGTTTTCTTCGATAACGTGTTGCCATTTGGAAGGTAATATCATGATGCCTCTCTCATAGAAGCCCTTGTCCCTATTGGCAAAAAATTGAGACAGTCGATTTTCACAAGCCTCTCTTGACGCGAATTTTCCACCAGCAAACGTGTTCGCCATGGACAGGAACAGATGGTAATCACTCGGTGCCAGGTCCGGACTATAAGGTGGATGCATAAGAACCTCCCAACCAAGCTCCCGGAGCTTCTGGCGAGTCACTATCGATGTGTGTGGCCTGGCGTTGTCCTGGTGGAACACAATGCCTCTCCTATTGGCCAAAGCTGGCCGCTTTTGGGCGATTGCTGCCTTCAGTCGGTCCAATTGTTGACAGTATAGTTCCGAGTTAAGGGTTTGGCCGTAGGGGAGCAGCTCATAGTAGATAATTCCCTGCCAATCCCACCAAACACACAGTAAAACCTTCCTGGCCGTCAATCCAGGCTTGGGCACCGTTTGCGCCGGCGCACCGCGCTTCGACCACGACCGTTTTCGCGTAACGTTGTCGTAAGTGATCCACTTTTCATCACCAGTCACCAACCGCTTCAGAAATGGGTCGCTTTTGTTGCGATTCAGCAGCGATTCGCAGATGGAAATTCGGTCCATGAGGTTTTTTTGCGTTAACTCGTGTGGCACCCATACATCAAGCTTCTTTTTGTATCCAGCCTTATGAAAATGGTTCCACACGGTTTTTGTGCAATGTTTAGCTCTTGGGTAATCGAAACAGTGCTTACATGACGGTCGGACGCGACAATGTCCATGATTTTATCGACATGTTCGACACGTGGCCTTCCAGTGCGTGGTACATCTTTGACGTCACAATTACCGGCACGGAATCGACGAAACCAAAATTGCGCGTGATTGGCTGTTAGAGTATCAGGACCATAAACACTATTAACATTTGCAGCCGCCTGGCTTGCGTTTTCGCCTTTATCGAAGAAAAACTGTAAAATATAGGGTATTTTCTCTTTGCCAGTGTCCATTTTGACGCGCGCTCACACAACACTGAGTCAACTCATCACAACTATCTGAACAGTGTTTGTAGTACGCAATCTCATCGTTTGAACGCCTTCTCGTTGAACCCGATCGGACTTATTCAACGCGAGATACAGATCACTGAAGCCATCTATTGGAAAAATAATGGATTACTTTTTACTACACCAGATATAAAACTATATGAATGTAACAATAGAATATTGTATTGTCGCCTGACTTACGTCGCTGTGCAAATTTCATCATTGCGTGACGTCGGGAAATAAGTTAAATTCACGTTGCAAGATTTGAGGACACCACGAACCATTGTGAACTAAAGAAAAAAGAATGTAAAAAACTTGTATTTTTACATTTCCATGTTTTCATTCTTGATTCACTGCGTACATGTTATACTAGCAGAGAAATCAGCGAGACCTTGTTGTCAGTATCATAAGCAAAAGAAAGCATTGGTATAAACTTCACGAAAAATTCGGGAAATGGGATGAAAAAATAAATTTAATAAAATCAATTTTTCCTTGCTTTCTTTTTAACCTTAAGTCCTGAAAGGGCCTTCAGACGATAAGAAAGGTCAATTAAGGAAGGTCAATTTCTTATAAACCTTTGCCCATTCTTAATACATCATTAAAAAAATATCTTTACCAGTCAAGGAAAAAATTTAAAACTTTCGTGTTCCATCAACAAAGTCCGTGGTGTTTATCAGTTCGCGCAGTGCCCCTGTATTATTCTAATAGATCAGCTAAAAAGACCTTGTAATTGACATAAGCTTAAGAAAAAAATCAGTATAAACTTCAAGAACATAACAAAGTACCTCAAAGGAAAGAAGAAATAGAATAAAATTAACATTTTCTGGAATATATTCGCTCTTTTTCGGTCTAACCACCCTTATGATTATTAAACAACCTTCATCATTATTTTAAAATGTTCAAGAAACTGAAGAATTGACAGCAAAAATGTTGATCTTGGGTGGGGGAAGTGGTCATTTTTGTATAAAAAAATTCACATCCAAAAGATTTTTATAAAATAATTTTTATTATAAACTGATGAAAAATTGAGATTCAAATCAAATAGGCTGCAGCTCTGAAACTACTGCAGCTATTAGAGGAAAATATTTATTATTTTATAGCCCATAGATTACAAATTATAACAGTATTTGTTGTATCAAAAAATTCCCATTCAAAATATCTTTATAAAATCATTTTTATTATAAACTGGTGAAAAATTGACGATTCGAATCATATAACAGGCTGCAGCTCTGAAACTACTACAGCTATTGAAGCAAAAGATTTTTTATTTTATAGCCTATATATTGCAGATTGTAACAGTTTTTATTGTATCAAAAAATTCGCACTCAAACGGCAATAATAAATTATTTTCCCTCCGCCTATTGAAAGGTTCCCTATGTGCTATCCGCCCGTGACGTCACTGTAGCAAAAACCGTTGGAACATGATTTTGAACTTCGGAAGCGCCTGATGAACATACCTTCTCACTTATTCTGTTGTACGTACCTTGGTCTGAATGATGGGAATGAAAGAAAACCACCTGTCGAGTACCGTAGAACTCACTCCATTACTGTGCGCATGCGCCCCAGCAAATTCTCACGAGATCGACTTCACGGTCCGTATCGTATGGTTCAGCATGTGCATTGTGATCTGTTCAAAAGTGCTTACCTCCGTCGCACAGCATACTGAAGCTTCAAAGCATTGTTGCCAAGTCTCAAATGTATTGTAATTCTTTTTTTTTTTATCTTATTTATGTATCTGTGTGATAGGATGGAGTAGCCCAAGTGTATTATGTTGAAAAAAAAAAAACTAATTTTACAGAAGAAAAGTTTAAAAGTATCCGGAAAAAGGATGTTAGAAAACACACACATCACTGGTAAGCTTATTTAGATTTTGGACCAAAAGTTGAGATATCTGCTTCTGTAATTTATTATCCACAGACTTTCAAATCTGGCTGTGGATGCAATAGCTCAGTGGTATAGCGCACACCTATAGTGCAGGGGCCCTTGGTTCGACCCCGAATCGTGTCACGTGGGTTTTCTCGGGGTTCTCTAGTTTCCTCCCACTTTCTTTGTTCCACCAACTCTCTTATCATCATCCATTCGGCCTGAGCCAAAGCTGCCTAAAGGCAATCCGATTCAATTCATATAACTGACTTTTCTTATTTCAAAAATAAATACTGTTCACAGTTGTACCACTTCATTTCATGCACTTGATTTCAAGACATTGACTAATAGCTTCGTTGGCACCAGGCACCTAAACGAAGTTTTATCCCTGGCCAGGCCAAAGCACAGAGTTAGGGTAACTCCCTCTCCCCTCCTACCAGATGTCCCACGTCAAAAGCAACTAGCTTAAAGAATGGGTGAACGAAGGAAGCTGCCAGGGCCTTTAGTACTACCCGGGGATTCGGTGTGTCAGACTGGAATACTCTGTCGGGAGAATCAGTCTGAAAAGTTGAACATTTAATAGAAAACAACTGGGTCACAATGTGGAACAGACAACTTGTAGGAATCTAAAATTTATTCGCACCATGAATTTTAAAATTGCCCTGTTGGACGAATCTCCAGATTAAAATCCGATGGCGGTCCATGAAATGAAGTAGTCAGCAGCCCATTTTAACAATACCTGTAGATCTCGTCTTTAGAAGCTCTTAGCTTGTTAAGGACGTTCATCAAAATTCAATGAGTTAGCTCCGCGAAAGATTTTATACCGAAACACCATAAATACGAACATTAATGACAGAAAGCGCAGTTGGTTACATATCTTGGCCAAGATAGTCTGCACCGTTGAAAACAATGCTAAGGAAAATAAACCAAACGTAACTATTTTGGCATTATATTATCTTTGTATATCACGCACAATTTTGCATTACTGAAAAATGACACGATTCGAGTTCTCTCAGTAAGCTGAACAAAACATGACACATTTCCATCAATATAGTAATACGAATTTTGGTGGATCAGATTTTGGCTAAAATCCTTGCTACGCTGTTAACTCGAATAAGTGTGTTTTAACGTCCATCAAAATTATGAAAGTCAAGGTATTATCATTCAGTAAATACGGACGTATTTATTCAATGGTATTATTCATAGATTACTGATTAACGTTATTATTAATGCTTTCTTAGAAGCTATCTGCTTCACAAAACCGAACTTCTAGACTAGCAGATCTGAGGGGTAAGATCTGACACCACAAACAAACATACTTTTCGTACCTTCGTAGTGCATACATAAGCTAACTAGGTCTTATTGAATAGTAAGACGATTTCGCATGTTCGCAAGAGAAGTGTCACAACTGAAAAAAGTAAATTTTACAAGAAGGGGAAAGAAGTCACGTTTTATTTGAGATGCTATTTACAAAATTCATCACTTGGAAAAGTGATATTTCTGCTGTGTACTAGCCACTGATGTAGGTAGACATTTGTGTCATTTTTGCCAAAGGAGAATAGTTTTCTAATGCTTTTTTTTTTAAGCCAAAAGGACGAAAATTCGTACATTTTGGGTTGTGACACTTTTCTTATGAACGTGTGATTTACTCTTTATAATAATAACGATAATAATAATAATAATAATAATAATAATAATGAACGTAATTTCCCACTGTCAATAAATATACTGTGGACTTCTGAAATGAATTTGCCCGTTCCAACTGTCCCACTTTCGAAAATCTCAAGTTCTATCTTTCACTAAACTTCGCAGTCTAGCATGTTAAAAAGTCTCCCTGTTAAACATTTTCGAAATGCACAAATAAATACATAATATGAATTTAAATTTTATTTATGGCCTTTAGGCATCTAAGGTTTAGGCCGGGATAGGGAGGGGAGTGGAAAAGATTCGGGCAGGTGTCGACCGGGGCCTATGTTGAAGGTGCCATCCCGGCATTTGCCTGGTGTGACTGAGGAAAAATCCTGGAAAAATCTTAGTCAGGATGGTGTATAAATATGAGTTTAGTTAGTTTAAATGCACAGATCCCTATTTAAATTAAATGGTCATAAATTGAAGAGTAGGAATTCCCTAGACTAAAAAAAAACACACACACACAGAGAAGAGAAAGTTCTTTTAGTGACACTCAAATGCACATCAGTATCGTCGCAAATGACGTAATATCTCGACAAATAATCAAAAGACATGTAGACTTAACAAATCGCAATGTAAATTGTACCCAAGGAACGTACATATTATAAACAAAGATTATAATTTAAGAATGCAGTTTTGAGGGGATTTCTATGCTTGTCTACTGCACAATGTCAATTACTTAATTAAATTCTTACCTGGGAATCCCTATCTATCAATCATACAATTCTTGGGTACAACGTTCGACTGTGGTTTGCTAAGTCGACACTTCATCATGCTGTTTGCTAACATACTGAGGAGTATGCTATTATTACATACACAGGCTTAAATCATTTTGTTCAGATATTACGTCATTTAACGACGACGACGCGAAACATCTTGGTGCGTCGAGTTCTGAAACTATGAATGTTTTTCACATTTTTGCAAACTGCGTTTCCCTTGTCTGTCTGAGGAATTCCCCCCTTCAATTAATGATAATCACGCTGCATTTCTATTCAACCGAATATCTAACTCATATGAAGAACATACAAACAGACCTTGAACAATCTTCTATTCATTTGGAACATATCTTACTAAGGAGCTTTTTCTTACTTAAGAAAAGAGGCACCAGAAATCCATTTCATCAAACATTGGTCGGCAATTTCACTGCGTGTTCATGGGCATAATCTTTTAAAACCTTGGGTCGGGATTACTACTCCTCTCGCCAGCTGCAAATCTAGGACAAATATTCATTTCCTTAACGCACTGAAGCTAAAAACACATTCAAATTTGATGTATGAATGAACAACATAAAAAAAAAGACAAAATATTCATAAAAAGGGAGCTCTTTTCACGTCAGGAGATTGTATTTGTGTGTATGTGTAACTTGAAAAAACATACTTTATCAAAAAATTGCTTATTAGGATAGTCAGTCAGTCTCAGTCTCAGTCTCACTCACTCTCACTCATTCTCTCTAGCGTGCCTCCTGATGATTCTTGCGATAGGTATAAACCTTTTCCTTTTTGGCGAGCACCGGTTAAGCCACCCTCGGTAAATCGTTTAAAAGTGACATGAAGTGGTTTAAAAGTGACTTTTTAATATTTCCTGCTCATTTTCTTCTACGATAATGTTTAAATTACTACAATGAGGCCACCCCGAGAATGTCCTATATGAACACAAAACTTTCATCAACATCGGTGCATCTATTCAAAGAATGATGATGGTGGTGGTGATGATGGGTGTTCTCCCTGAAGGTACTTAGGCGAGGTAAACCGATGGTAGTTTGCCATTCCTTTCCATCGGATGAACGTGGCGTCCTAATGACGGTATCTACATTTTAATGTGGGCTCCAAATCACTTGTTTCCCTACCGGTAATCGAACCCGGGCCCCCTTGATTACAAGAAAGCGAGCGCTGCAACTCATCGACTACCCCCCAACATAACAAAACATATTGATCAAATTATTTTTTTAGGTCGATTAAAAACATACAGGTTCCTGAGTTCAAGGTTGATAAACATTATCATAATAAAAAACACCACGGTAGCGCGTCTGACTACCAATCGGGCGGCCCGGCTTCAAATCCAGGCCTGGACACTTTTCTCACAGTGTTCCCATTCCTGACGCTCTGAGGTGCACTCAGCCTCCTATCAAATTGAGTACCAGTGTCCATGGTATTCCTGGGCAAATAAAGGCGATCGAGCGTGGGACTGACCACCCCGCCTCACTTTGTACCGTAGGTCAAGAAAATGTTGAGCGCTACCTCCACATCCCCCATCCACCGTTCACGGCGCGTGCGTATCGCACAGGGGATAGCTTTACTTTTTTTATCTTTATTTGTAGTGGCTATCAAATAAAACCACAAAGAAACAACTTGGCAACATAGATGCCGAAGCACGTTGTGATGTATGCACTCTGGGCACACGTGAAAGAGCACGAGAAAAAAAAACGTACTTTTAAAAGACAAACAAAATGTACTTGAAATGTTCGCAAATAACGCTGGCCTGGTTCAAGTCGTCTTCTACTTTGAGGTTAACAAGATTTATGTAACAGGAATGCTGGAACAACTAGACAAATTGTCTGACTTCTCTTCTTTCAGGCGATACTGGTATCAGTCCATTGACAGACTTTAAGTACCCGTGATCCCATATTTTCCGAACTTTCTCCACTCACATGAATAAAAGCAATGCGATTTTTTAAGACTTGTACTTTAGCTAAGAAATTTGATGGTCCGTACATTATAATCACAGACTTTCAGAACGTATCTAGAAATGAGTTTCGAAGCCTTCAAAAATCTTCAAAATTTTGATCGAACTTCGTAATTTTCATCGCGCCTATTTTCAAAAACTGCACCATGTGTGTTCATCAATCAGGACTTCCTAACACGTTTGAATGTTAATGTTAGTTTACTATTTGAAGAAAACAGGACCACATCATTATACAATGCATCCCTTCTTGACTTATCGAAGATTACTGAATCAGCGTTGCAGCACACACGAGAAAGAAATATCGGAAGATACCGAAAAAAATTGAAAGTTAACACACACATGCATACAAACCGTGGTTGTTCAACGGTTAGCGCGCTCACCTTTGGCGATTGGGGTAGTCGGTTCAAACCCTGGTCGTGCCATGTGGGCTTTGTGGTGGACAAACACCGTGTCGAGGGTTTTCTCGGGGTTATCCTGTTTCCTCCCACTTTCTTCATTCCACCAAATAACCTGAGTTAAAGTTCTCTAAAGGTCTTAAAAATTAAAGTCGTGTTTATGGAAATAGCACACTAGAGCAAATGAGGAAAAACAATCGCATGCGGAACTTCCCACTCGATCTTTAGCAAACTACAATGCAGATACGCGGACGGGAAGTTGCGGATTTTTTTGTCAGTCACAGCCTTTTGTTTCACAGTATAAAATCTCGTTCGTGTACAAAACAATCTATCTTGATAAATGAATCACTACAATATGCAATGATAATTCATGCCAATACACATTTAGAAATATATATATAATTAATTTTATTTGCCTTAGCTTTGAAAAATCGGAAGATAAAGGGGTAAAACCAGATTCTCCGTACGCCTTATATGGCAACACCACAGAACGATTTCTTAAATCAAAAGTCCTCACGTAATACAGGAAGTTATTTATTTATTATCTGCATTAGTCACCATAGTTACGGTAAAGGATAAATCGTATATTTTGTTCAAACTCAACATATACTCTCAACATTTAAGTACATACCGTTACATAATAGATACGCACTCAGATAATATCAGACAAGCTTACCCGACCTTCATATATGTGAATATAAATTAACAAAAATCCCGGCATAATTCAAAACATTGAGATTTACATGGAACATTAAAAAAAAAAAAAAACTTGTTCATCTTTTTTTTAAAAAAAAGAAGCGTACACTGAACGCGGTGGTTTGGCGATGTAACGCTAAAATTTTAGTTGGGTATACGCCTCGCTTGTTTTAACGAATGCTTTCCCTTACTATCCCATATACCTGCGTATTTCATCATTGTTAATGCTTATAACATGGAGGTGGGTATACGCCGTATACCCTCCATTACATCCCTTAAGTCTTTACCATAGACATCAATTGCTAAGTCTTCTTCACCTTCAAGGAAAACCCATTCGATTATGAAGCTCAAATCATCACTTGAGTTTTTCTCCAACCTACTTTCCAAAAGCCATGTTGAAGGAAAGAGAAACCACCGGAAATTTAATGTTACTACATGAAAGCATTCCCATTACAGAAGAAGAGAATGCTATCAACGCACATGAAAAAGAAATGCAGACACAGCGGTTACGGTAATATCATGAACCTGTAACGGTGAGTAAGAGGAAAGGTTTTATGTTTTCCCGTTACACGTCCCTTCGACAAGGCTGTATGCTTATAGTCCCTGCAGCGGATTACAAACTCTTTTTAAAATGTGAATTATTATCCTGCGACTATACGAATCGTGATTCTCACTAATGAATTAGCATTCAAAGAAAAGAAAAAAATCAAACAGGAAAACACCACCTATATATAAAAGGACGGGTGCTTATAGTCATTTGAATTTGGACTTACACCATGACGAAAATAACAGATATTGGTAATAGATTTCACCTTATGTTAAAATGTAGTTACCACTATTAATGGTTTTTTTTTTTTGTGTGTGTGTGTGTGGTTTCTAAAATATTGTAATAAAATCCTAGCGAAAAATTTGAACGGCATTTTTTTGTGTTCCAGATTTTTTGGGGTACGAAATTTAGCTTTTTTAACGATATTATTGAATACGTCATGGGTGAGCCATCCAAAATAACATAATTCGACACTGCACCCCGACCACTAAACTTTGAAGACCTTGATAGGTGCTTTTATCGATTAGACGTTGTTTATATAAGATGTTTTTGTCAAAAGACAGAATATTAGTCACTTTCCATCACGTTTGATGTAAAGTTTTGCAGGCTTTAAATTTAACAAACACAACGATTCCGTAACATTTTATTGGAGTCGGCACACTCTCTTTTTTTAACCTAGTAGTCAAAATGGTGTATGTGCGAAATTTCATAGCAATACGTATCGCATGATAATTAACCAAGAACTAGGTGCTCAAGTTGTTGCCGGGTATTACTACAAAGTAGGTACGTATTTACTTTGATGCATTACCTACTAGCTGTAAATGTATCTGTTATTCGTTTGTAGTTATTGAAACCATGAGGAAGGAAGTTACAAAGAGTAACCGGAAATATAAACTATTATTTAATGTTAAGACAGAAACATATTACTTCTCTTTACGATTGAATAGAACAGGGAAAGAAGAGTGATTTCTCTCAATAAGCAATTTAAAGTCTAACCCTCCCATTTACTCGCACGTATTAATTATTCTACAAACCGCTATAACTTGTGGACGATTAGCGTTTTGGGGCTGGAATATTCCCACATATTAGCTCTCATAGTGTAGTATGTGTTACGAATACAAACTACTGTTTTAAAAAGTTGAACATTCCCGTTTCTTTTCCTGTACTTTCAAATGTGAAAACGGTACATGCTCTGCAATTAGTACTAGCCACATCCCCATCTACTGAGCACGAAACCTATTAGGAAAAGGACCATTTTGCAGCAAAACTCCCATTATAACCAAATTGCGCGTACACCAAATCAATATTTCAAATTATTTTGAAATCAATGGCAGTATCTGCATCAAACATGACATTTGGGTACTAGATTCAAGATAAGATAAAACGAATTTTCTGGGCGGTAACAGCAATATGGCTTACGCCCGTCCCGAGGGTACTGAATTCAAATGCAATGGTATAGTTATTGTTGTTTTAAGAAGAATAAAGGGTAGAAAAGTTTTAGAACTGTTACTTACATTTTTTTAAGGTTAAAGCAACACCAAGGGAGAAGTCCTAGATAAATAAGTAAAGGAAGAAAATTGCATTCTATAATTTTCTGGGGTTTTAGGATTTGTGGCACTTACATCGTCTTGCATGTTTGGTCTTCAATAACTGTTATCGATATTTTGCCAGAAATGTCTTTTTACAGCTTAATGATTAATACTTTTTCCTTTGCTTGGGGAGGAAATAAGCTTGTTATATTGGGGGGGGAGGGAATGCGACAACTGCCATGGGAGATAGACACCCCTGTCCCCGGTACAAGAAAAACACTGATTGCATGTGCATGTGATAGATATTGCGCTAATAAAATTGCTACTACAATCATCTACACTTACAAAAAAGAAGTAGAATCAAAGTAACACGAAAATATCGATTCCTGTCAAGAGTTACCTGATTAATTGCTTCCCCTCCCTCGACAAGGCTGTGAAGTGCGATGAGATAAGGTTTCATCCACTTCCTGGAAACTCTTCATTTCTCGTTAAGATAACGAATTTAAAGTAATTGTTTGCACAAGATAATTCGAAGGTTAGCAGCAATTTGTTTTGAAATTATTTGCGACTTTTAAGAACCTATTTTCGATTGATAATAAACCGAACTGTTACGCAAGTAAGTTTGCACAATATTCACAAGAAGGAAGATCACCTGATATTCTGTTAGTCACATGTATATACTTATATTTGGACAAAAAACGTAAAGTCAAAGTTTCCAAATGTTCAACAACGGTATTCATGTGATATCCAAACAGTGCTTCACAATCGAGTCAGGAAAATTGTGACACGTGGAGAATAGTCTGAGTCATTGACTCGTGAACTTTTTTAAAATGTTTGCTACCACTATTGCTCCGTGTCCTGTATCTTCTAGGTCACTAATTACCGTACTTAAGAGATGTGAGATAGCTGTTATGTACAGTAATCATTATATCAAACTACACTTCACTCACATTATAAAGAAATAATACGGTGTATGTTATCAAACTCAAAATGCAAAATTAGTGTATCTGTTCACGTGAAAAATAAATTAATTACACTGTTACAAATTTTCAGACATATTTTGCTGGAAAAAGCCAAGCAACTACAACTGCATGGGAAACCTAAATGAAGTTACTTCCACGACTTACTCCATATTTTAATCATTTTCTTTTTCTATTTGTCAATCCTATACGTACCTGCAAGTCCAATTTTGGTAAAAACGTGAATTATACAGTTATGTACAGTATTTGGAAGATCTCACATAATGGCTGCATGATTCTTGTTGTAAACATGTAAATAGAAAGTAGTTAGTCCATTTAGTTTATATATGAAAGGAAGTAGGTCCCCCACCCCCTTTTTTTCTCGAAAGCAATGATTTTTTGACTTATGCGGTTTCGGCCTGAGAATATTTCCCATTTCTGCTAAAAACAAATACGTGCTCAAAGTGACGGCAGCAAACACTTGATCAGAACTGCATGTATGGTTTTCTCCATAAGAAACAGTTTCCTCTTTCTGCGCATGTGCGAACAGCACACTGGAACTCAAAACAGAACCACCAACATTGCAAAAGAAATCTCTCGATGTTTTTCTAGGACCACTCTGAAAACATGCCTGAATATGAAACATAACTGATATTAATGAACGTATCCCAAAATATTAACGGTGTAGATATGATACTGCTTTTCGGATCATTCTGGTTTCGATATAGCTTCGAAACTTCCTCACTTCCGCCATCTTGCGATTGCCTACTTCACTCAGTCCTACTGCCGGCCGGGTAGCCGTATGGTCTACTGCGGTACGACAAATACTCGAAGGTCCCGGGTTCGAGTCCCGACAGGGGCATGCATGGGTGTGGATTTTAATGGCTAAAGGGCGAATCGTCCAAAGTTACTAGACTGGCTCATATCAAAATAAAGTTTACCAAAGTTTCACCTCAGTCCTACTAGACGAATGGCGGTGGAACCGTACTCAAATTATGCTCGTCTCCATTCCTTTCCTTTCCCAGGAAGATGTGATCACCGATGGACGAAATCCAACTACAAATGCCTATCCATCCGTTAATGTAAATTAAATAAGTAAATAGCCTACTGAAAGATCAACTATGTATGACTCAACAAACAATACTGAAAATTCACTTGAATAAAAGTGAAAAATGTACAAAGCGTTTACATTTTAAAAGCAAATTTTGCATGTCTTAAATGACTCAACTTCTAATCACATCTCTTGTGATAATGAACTAACAGTCTACATTAATGTTAATTGTGTCAAAAGACATCTTGTATCAATCTGCTAATGTTAGTGGTACAAATATGTTCTATATGTAATGTGCTTTCCCTCCCTTTCAGGACATACGAACATCTAAGAAGGAACCTGTTCTATTCTGAAGACGGTTAACAGAAGATATCCCGATCACCACTTGCGATTAATTTCAACAGAGCAGAGATTGAACATTTGCTTTAAGTTAAAGAAGTCACCAACGGAGACCTACGAAATAGTGAACACTGTTTATGGAGAAAATGTTCTGTCCCGTTGTCGCATTTTTAAATAGTATGCTTGATTTCGCGAAGGAAGAGAAACATTGGGGATGACCCAAGAGTGAAAGACAGCCAACCTGTCGTTCTAAGAAAATTGTGGGGGAAATTCGCGATCTGGTGCAGTCAGATCGTCGAATGACTGCCCAGATGGAGAGAATTCATCGCCTCGCCTACTGAAGAGAATTAATCGTGTGAAGCTACACTTGCGAGCACGTCGCAGTTGGTTCCTTTTACATGACAACGCACCGGCCCACTCGGCACTGTTGGTGAAACAGCTCACAGTCCAAAGTACCATGTTCAACTATCCGCCCTACTTCCCAGAATTTCCATGAATTTTCTGTTCCCCGAAATGAAATTGGCGCTGAAAGAACGACGTTTCATGAATGTTCAGGACATTTCATATATATATACAGATGCTTATCAGAATAATGGAAACACCTGTAGTTGGCAACACGTCAGATGTATGGGTTGGCAGTGGTGTCGTGGCGACCGCAGCGCCGGACTGCTGGTGGTGGTGTGTTAGGTCGGTCTCCATACTACGTCAGGCGTCGTGGAACAGGAGTGTGCAGTGGCTGCAGCAGACGGAGGTAGTGTAAAATGGGAGACCTCTCAGAGTTTCAAAGAGGGCAAATTGTTGGTGCGCGGTTATGTGGAGTGTGTGACGGCAGTGGCTAGTGTGTTAGGTGTGTCGCCAGGGACAGTGTCGAAGGTGATGACGGCCTACACAACACACGGGAAAACCACATCGGGGAAGCGGAACAGTGGGCGGAAGAAAAGCATCAGTGACAGGGCACGCCGGGTATTAAAGCGCATTGTCACGCGGAACCGTCGTGCCACTGCGGCGCAAGTGACGGAGGAACTCAATCAGCACCTCCCCCAACCTGTTTCGACAATCACAGTCCGCCGCGAATTACATGACATGAACTTACGGGGTCGTGTTGCACGGGCCAAACCTCTCATCAGGGACCAGAACGCTTTAGCACGCCGCAAATGGTGCCGCGACCATGCAACTTGGACCGTTGACGACTGGAAACGTGTGGTATGGTCGGATGAGTCACCATTCACCCTATTCCAAACCACGGGCCGTGTTTATGTGTGGAGAACGCCCAAAGAAGCGTATGATCTGCAGTGTTTCCGCCCAACTGTGAAACATGGCGGCGGCACGGTGATGCTGTGGGCCGCAATATCATGGTTTTCATTGGGTCCTGTGGTCACACTTCGCGGACGCATCACTGCCAACGATTATGTCGCAATTTTAGGAGACCACTTGCATCCTATGGTCCGGATGTTGTTCCCGGACAATGACGCCATATTCCAGGATGATAATGCACCCATTCACACAGCTGGAGTTGTTGCAGCGTGGTTTGAGGAACATCGGGATGAAGTTCAACACCTCCCCTGGCCCGCCCAATCCCCAGATCTCAACATAATTGAATATCTGTGGTCCATCTTGGAAACACGACTCCGGCGACGATTTCCACCTCCATCCTCTCTCACAGAACTGGGCGATGCCCTGCACGAGGAATGGTGTAATATTCCACTTGCTACCATTCACGACCTCTATGCCTCCATCCCACGTCGCATCAAGGCTGTTCTGAAGGCGAAAGGTGGCCCGACACCATATTAATCTGGTAAGTTGCACTTTCGTTCAGGTGTTTCCATTATTCTGATAAGCATCTGTATATATGACTGCGAAGAAGATGAAGTGGAGATGGGCCGGTCACATAGCTAGACGAACAGATGGAAGGTGGACGACAAATGTACTACAGTGGATTCCTAGAGAAAAGAAACGACCGAGACGACGTCCAAATGTAAGATGGGTAGATGAAATCAAGCGTTTTTCAGGAGCTACATGGATGAGGATATCAGCAGACCGAGATATGTGGAAAGAAAAGGGGGAGGCCTTCATCCAGCAGTGGATAGAAAACGGCTGAATATGATGATATATATATATATATATATATATAAATAAATCACAGCCATATTCAATCCACTAGTGGATGAGGCCTCTCCTGGAGGGAGGAGGTGGTCTACTGCTCCCACGCTGACCAGACGTGTTGGGAGAGGAGAGCCGAAGCCCTCAACTGTGATCGCTACCTCTTTATTCAGGTAGCTCCCCAATTGGCCTCACGACGCTGGGTAGACGCCGCACAGGCAACACCATCTGGAGTGCTGAAATGGTCACCCATCGAAACACTGACCAGACCCAGAGCTGCTTGACTTCGGTGATCTTACGGGAACCGGTAGACCAGGTCGGCTAGGGCGTTGCCCTATATATATATATATAAACCTGACCACGAGACTTAAAAGAGTGCTGATCAATGACTTCAGAAATGTGCTTCACATATCCAGTTGACCGATCAAATGACAAGCGGGGGCTACTCTGAATAACAATAATCACAGTTTGACTCTGTGCATTCAACTTTTCTCGTAATAGCTGATTTCCTTTAATTTCGTCAGTGTAAAAAATCAAAGCGCTGAAATCTCCCATTTTGAAAGACACGATCAACACCTCACATTTTTTATACACAACGTTTTAGCATAAAACTAATTTTCGAAAATGGTTGTAAACAACGTGTAAATTAAGTGTGTTTATATTTACAGTGAAGGCTACAGATATTTTAAGACTTGAAAATTTGATTTGATTTTTATATGCAATAGCTTTACAGCAATGTACTTGGTTCAAAATCTTTCACTTACGATAAGAGCACAGTTTCTTTGAGCAGCCGCGACAATTTTATCAAATACGAACTACCGTGTCATGTATTGCTCCTTTTTAATAAAAGTGTTCCACAACTGCTTCCTCTTCCATCTTGAGACAACATAAAGTGTGATAGATAGTATGCACAAAGCCAGCCAGGTTTCTTTAGTGCTCGCAAAGAAATAACGCATGCGGTGCGATTATAATATGCGAGGTCATTTTTCTAAATGCATACTGATAAGCTGGATACGTAGCTATGACCAACAAGTCTAAAAAATGCCGTCTCTTTGCAAGCGCTCTTCCAGGTCCAAGGAGGATTTATGTAGCGATCTGAGCCTTACCATCCTGGCATTTGCCTGGTGAAACTGAGGAGGAAACCATGGAAAACCTCAGTCAGGATAGTCGGCAGCAGGAAAAGACTGCATGCCTCCTCAGTGCCGATTTCAAGTCGGCAACGTTAACTACCCATGGAACACGGGTGCAGTTGTTTAATGTATTATCAAGAGAGGAGTAAGAGAGCGTAAAAACGCATGCAGCAATCCCAATGAATACTGGAAATTCAAAGCAATTTTAATTCATATTTCCACATTTGGTTTCATACATCTGGTCTTCAAACAATTGCATTAATTAAACAATAATGCACTGTGTTTAGGGGCTTTTTTCCACTGAAGATTTGTCACTTTCGTACAAAGTTAACAACTAACTCTTATGTGATTTAATTAAGCGCTCTAATGACACTACAACTTCATCATGTTTATCTGAAGGATGGTAGTGAACGACCTCTAATGCGTAGTTATTCAAGGTTGTGAAAAATAACTTGGTAACGAAGTTTGACGTGTCTACTTAAACTGTCTTACACAAAGCAATGGAGTGACTGGCACTACACGAAATTGTTGAACGGAAGTTTTGCTTATTTTTCTTTCACCTTGAAAAATACAAGGACCTTACCACATTTTCCTACAATATTTACTTGAGCTATTCACGTTTCTAAGCGTTAACGATCGAGGTAAACTGTGGGTGAGTTCACAACCACTATTCTTTGTGTTCTACTGATTTCTCGTTAAAAAGACAGACAGAGGCTATAATTTAAGTAAGTAAATAAGGTTAAACAACTGACAGAGTAAACACAATACGGCGTACAGTTGTTTGCAAAGCGATTGCTATCAAAGCATCTGGATTAGTTATAGATAACCAAGACGATATATTACAAGACCCTAAACGTCGTCATGAACTCTTCGCACTTAGATTCATCTTAACATAAGCAAAAGGAACCTTTTGAATAGCTGACTTCTGGCCGGAAAAACTACTACATTCCGAACCTCAAAAATTCTGGAAACCAAGAAATCATAATTATAATCAATCAAGCAACTTTGTCGAACTTACTTTCCATTTCTCTTATTTCAAAATGTGCCTTCTTCGCAAGAAGAAAAGGAACTAATGGTTATAACATCAATGTTAGTGTTCTACTAAAGGGAAGGTGCTTCACAGCAAGTTTAGACCTCTACACACGTCCCGATAATGAGCCATCTATTCTGCTTTAGCGTATGGCTTATCTTCCTTGATATTGTATCTGTCTTCTTTCTTTCTTTCCATCGACCATGTCTTCAATTACATCCTTCAATACACAATCTCTGAGCAACCAATACCCCAACCAACTTCTTTTTAACTCCTTTAGGGCCCCTCAGACGAGGCCACAAGCAGCGCTGCTAAAAGAAGCGCTACCGCTGCTGAATAATAAAATAAATTAGGGTTTTCACACAGAATCACGAACGCGCTGCTAATGGATGTCAGTGGCGCTGCTAAGGCTACCTTCAAACGAGGCCACTATAGCCGAGTAGCAGCGCTGCATAACGGTTTGTCGGTGGGTATTCCGCAGCGCCAACGCCTTACTGTCTGCAGTATTGTACAACTCAGACCACCGTGCAGCTGTAGCTCAGTTGGTGCAGCGCTGACTTAGCAATCGGAAGGTAATGAGAACGATCCCAGTGGCCGACCATCCTGACAGGTTTTTCCTTAGTCACGCTGGACTAATGTCAGGAATCCAAAGATGCCTAATTGCCATAGAAAAATTTAAATTCAACGTACGCAAAAGAAAATTTATAATTAATTGTCTGACTCTCGTGCGCTCTGAAACTATGTAATCGATTAAGTTACTGCAGAACCAGTCGAGTTCTGCAGTAACAAATAGCAGGTAATGATCCAAGTCACACATCACTTGAATAAACAAACAAACTTATTTTGCATAAATGTTTGTGCAATTTTATTCCATTGCAGTCAAGGCCCCTGAGTCATCATGAAGCATCTGAACATCATTAAGTATAATTGCACGTAAGAAAGTAACTGTTCCTAGAGTTCACTGCAGATAAATTTTAGAAGAAACCTGCAATGATCATTAGCAATCTAATTTTAGTAATGCTTTCAAATCCAACTTCAAATTACTGTTTCGTATCGTGCATTTGAAGCAGTCTTGTGGTTGGTTAACCTATTAACCTCACTGTCCGAGTGAGTCACGAATCACCCGCAAACTTCCGGGAATGAAGGCACGCAACCGGAGAAGCAAAGTCCTTGTACGAAATCTACTTCTCCTTTCGAAATATAGAAACGATGCTGCGGAAAGTAATCATCAGTTAACACAACCACCACAATGTACCGTAACACGAAACATTACATTAATGCAGGAAATATTACCATACACAAGGCCAGTACAGCACAGACAGTGGACTTCCATCATTTTAACATTCCGTCTGCTACTAATATTATTTCAAATTTTAAGTTTGATCAAACTTAGTGGATTCAAAAACAGTTAAACAGAAACGGGTGCCAGGCCTTCCTCTTCACTTATGGAAAGAAATGGCACTGATGTAACCATTATTAGCTAGTGCAACTTCGGTATTGCACACACGCTCTCGCAAAATGTCAAAGGAATAAGTATCCATTGATTTCATGACTAACGCTGTAATAAAATTAACCTGTCCTTGAATTTCGAATATCGTATTATTCGTGACATCAATACATTTAAATATACAATAAAAAAATATCAAGTACTCACTTAATTTCCACATGCTACTTTGAAAAGAAAGCATCACATACCTGCAAAGAAAAAAATAAATAACTATAGTTTTATTCAATATACCAAAATATAAAAATAATCACGAAATCTTTCATAATTCTTACTTTGACAGCTGGATTAAAATTTTACCTTTTTAAAAAAAAAAAAATTATTTCTTCATATTTCAGAAGGTACTGACCAAAGAATTAGCTATCAGGTCCCGCAAAATGTCTTGTTGTTTTCTTTCGTAACTACTGTCTTAAACACTACAATAGCCCCTTTTAACCACGAAGTGTCATAAACTTATAGGAAAGCTCTCTACTAAGCCCACAGCACAAGAATGTTTTATAACTTTGTCCTCAAACGTGGAAAACAAAAAATTAATCGTGGAGTCTACAGGGGTGAAAATCTGAAATGCTCTTTTGACAACGAAAAATAGAACGCATCAGCACGAAACATTCGTCAGTGGTTCCGTGCGTCGTAGTTCAGTTGGTAGAGTTTTAGCTCAGCAATCGGAAGATTCTGGGAAGATCCCAGCGGCCGCCTATCCTGACAGGTTTCTCCACGGCTTTTCCTGTGTCACCAGGCAAATGTCGGGATGGTACTTCCTGGCCGACTATCTTCCAACATTCTCTCCCCTACCCTATCCCGGACTAAGCCAGAGTTGCATAAAGGCCATAAACAAACTGAAATTCGACAGCATTAGGGGAAGAAGCTCCCTCTGATCACAAGGCATAGTTTGGGTTTCTGAAGCTTCACGGTGAGGGACAACCCTGGAAGATGAACCCATGCAGAATGACCACGAATGTTTGACCAATGGTTTATCCAAGATATTTACATCAGGGTGCAGAGGAAGAGCAGAACTTAAATTATGTAGAATGTAACTGACCTATAATGCATATTCTGTCGCTACTTTATTTATTTATTTATATATATATATATATATATATATATATATATAATGTACTGCAAGGATGCACACCTTAACAGCGTCAGATCGTCAACTGTGCTTTTAACGTATGCTGGGTAAGCTTGGGGATACCCGATTCGCTGTTGGACGGTTCTTAAAACTTTGATCAACGCTATTTTAATAACTGCTTATTTCTGCTCGTCTCAATCATACGAGCATAACGCTGTTAAAGTCGACAAACATAAATGCCCAGGCAGGATTCGAAACCGCACTCTCCCCTAGTTCACTCGACCTCAGCTTATACGGCATCATCTTCACAAGGCTGGAAGGGTGAGAAAACTCGACAAACGGGTTCTTCACCAAATCTTTGTCGACAACTACAAAACGTGTCTAGCCATTCGCTCTTCATTACTCATGCGGAAGAGTAACAATCTACTTCAGGATCGTATGGTTTTTTTTCTGACGAGAACTGGGTAAACAAGATGGTTCATACAATGGCTTTCACCTGGTGAATCACCTCATAAAATTCTCAATAAACGGACAATTGTCTTTCCAAGGATAGGGATAGCAAAGTCCTCTGCACTTTGCTGATAACCACTTACACACTACACAGCAGAGTTCTGCTACGAAACTTCAGCGAGCTCACAATGGAGCAGCTCGGGGGAATAAAATTGTAAGCTCTAGCAGAAAGTTTTCCGACTACATCGAACAGAATATGTAATGTCAGCATCTCACAAATTTGGTTGCAAAATATTTCTTTTCCACATACGTATGTAGACAATCGTTGGACACAAATATTTTGTTTTATTTATTTTTTCTCAGATTTTCAAACGTTTGACTTGTTTCCGCCCTAATAAAAAAAAGCCGTATGTGTTGCTTATCATTTCCTTCCTCAGAGCCGCTAATTAATTGTGTAAAGTGAAACTTCCACTTGCAAATAGCCAAAAACCACCGCTGTTCACACCATTCGGTATATGGTAAAGGGCATGGGAAGTTGTGCCCGATCGCCACATTCTCTTGACGTTTTCGCTCCGGATTACCTTTTTCGTACCGCTGACTCCCTCCGACATAACTTTTTTCCTTAATCCACTCTTAATCTGAAACTTGCTTGTAGTTTTCTTGTAAAGCAGGACAAAAATCGAAACATCTTATAAGTTCAGGATACCAAACTTCTTTGAACTCATTTCTGTTTTTCACTAATATGAAAATTATTCACATTATTATTGTGAACGGAAGCAATCGGTCCAGTTAAACTATTGTTATAACCTACAAATTCAACCACCGCGCATAGTCGCTCATACAAATAAAATGACACTGCCATGTGTGCTGAGTTTGTGTGCAACAATGACTACAAAAGAGACTATATCAACTTAGCTTCCGGTTCCTCGAAAATTTCCTTATATTACGAAAAATCTGTCGGGACACTCTAGTCATCTTGATTGAATACTGAAACTTGTTAAATTTGAGGCCGTTAAAGCGCCTTAAGGTACAGGCAACAGGCACTCAACTAATATACTTGGTTATGGCCCTGAAAGAACATAAGGGAAGGACATTTACTGATGTACCATGGAAGCCCTGAAGAGATGGGCGGCGTGAGCCGGACTGTCTCCCCAGTGTTTATACGAAAGCAGTGAACGTAGCCACTAGGCCAAGAATGTCCTCAACAATATCCGAGTGACCCTCGTATGAATCTACAGTTATTTACTCGTTAGAAGTAAAATGAATCAGAACATGGATCAAAAACCACAAAGGAAAGAACAAATAGGTTACAGGAACTTCGGTTTCCACAAAGCGATTATTCTGGCAAGCATTAACTAGAAGTCAAAGCTCACATTCATTCGTCTCTGCTTCTCCATATTTTTTTTTTCTTTGACTAGTTGTTACTGTTCTTTTTCTTTCTATTTGGGCCACGCTAAAGGAAAGTTTTGCATTTTTATTGAGCTACAAACCATTTTCTGTTCCAGTAACATCTTTCAGAAAAGAATATAATGTCTATTGTGCCTGGCGTAGTCAAGACACACCTACCTTCTTATTATCATGTAGTTTCAAATCACGCACGTGTCACAGCAGTCAAATATCCGTGACCCAGCGTTTTAATAGCAGCACCAAAAATATCGCGTAGGTGATCTCAAGTGGCGCAAACGTGTTTGGTGTGACATGCTGTCCGAGACACGCCTTACTCCTATATCATAATTCATAACACATGGAGATGATGACTTCTTTTCCCTATCCAGTCATTAAACGTATGATGAATTCCGCTCAAATCATCAAGAAATATTTTTTAACGTAAAGCAAGTACAGAATACGCAAGTACATCGGGGATGGGAGGGCAATATCAGACATCTGAGAATTACTTACAGGATTAACTCTGGGATTCAACAACCTACACCACACTGGAATCCAATTCACCTTGGGAGTGTGTTATAACAGAGTTCCGAAGAGGTAGAACAGTCGAACACTCACGTTCGATTCCCGGTACGAGTCATCCTGACTGAGGTTTACCCTGGTCACATCACGCCAATACTGGCTGGGATGATGCCTTGAATACGGCCAGGATCGATTCCTTCCAAATCCTTCCCCATGCTGTTGTTAAACTTATCCAGTGTAAAATGGCCGAAATTGGGTTGTATCTGGACATTGTTGAGTCTATAAATAAATCATGTGATGGTCCATCATATGTTTGTCCCGTCCTTACCAGTTCATGTAGGTTGTAGAAGAGATACGATTTGTTAGGTACGCTTGGTACCAGAGTCAAAATTCTGGGACCAGACATACTCTGCATATGGTCTTCCCCCCGTTATATGAGGATGCATTCCTTGCAAAGTCTGGTACAGATTGGTCCGCAACAGTGTGGATTCGTGTACCAATAAACTCAAAGAATGACACAAATGGCTCTGTTCTATGCCGATGCTGAACAGAAGCTTGTACACCATTATGTTAGAACACCTTAGAAATGAAAAGAAGCAGAACACCTCAGAAAGGAATTGTGAACCTAATACACATTTTTCAAAATAAACTCTCTCCCCTTTTAATAACTAAACAAACCATATTTAACTTTGGAACACTACAAACACCTCCTATATGAGTACGGTAGTGTATATTAATGGCTCCTGGAAACATATTCTTCTTCTCCACAAAGAAACACACCCTCTCCTTAAACATTCAGCATAAACAACAATAGAATCATACAAGGGCCCGGAGAAAGTGACAATAAAATCTTTCGGAAGGGCTGAATATACATTCGCCAACAACAAATAACATAAAGGAAATGAAACATTGAAACATTCACGGTAATTTGAAAATCCCTGCCAACTGAGCACTAAAATCAGTTTGTAACATTCCACAGCTCAAAGACTCAGCAAAGGTACACTGCAAGCGTTGTTTGTGTTTCAAAGCTACTGCTTCAAGAAGGAAGTACACATACTAAATATATATATATATATATATATATATATGTTTATGTATATATATATATATATATATATATATATATACATCATCACTACTTGTACTCACGTCAGTGAACTCGTTCTCAATTGTCTCGTGACTTGCCAAACACGTACGCGAAGTTTACAATATATTCTTGGGTCATTCCATGTCAATTCAACACACCTTTTCTACATCATCTCACATTTCTATGATTTTTCGTTTATTGCTAGTATCCGTTGAGAATATTCTTTTTTTTTTCTTCAGATTTTTGACGCACTGGTTTTTATTTTATGAAAGTTCAAATAGTCAAATGTTTTTGGTTTACAAAATTACTTATTCCTCAGCAATGGTTGGTGCTAGAGAGGGCTCATTTTAAAGCTCTTGTAATAAGCTTTCATTTGATATGATACTCAACAGGGTTACACAAAATTTTGTATCCCAAAAATTAAAAAAAAAAAAATCTTAAATTGGTCCTCCATACACCTACCAGGAAAATTGTAACTTGGGACGGTTATGGGATCGTGAGATATAAAACATTTTCGATATATGTCTGGGAAAGAAAAGGCATAAGCGGTCCACATTAAGACTAATAAAAACTTTGGTAAACTTTATTTTTGGCGTTATTTTAGTAATTAATGACTGCCGTCTCCAAACATCCGTGCCCCAGTCGGGATTCGAACCCGGTACCCTGGAGTTGTTAGCCTTACGCCTCAGAACGAACGGCTACCAAGGTTGGTTTCGTATGGTTTTTAGGGTTAGGTATCTATGGCTCAGGCTTCGATAGGGAGGGGGGAAAGTATGCAGTAAGAAATTGGTCAGAGCTTAAGTTCAAGTTACCAAGCCGATATTTGGTTGGTGTGGCTGAAGAAAACCCTAGGTCCACATTAAGTTTAGTTTATTATGAACTGGTATATAATATGCATGAACACATGGATCCTGTTCGGGCATGTAATATTGGAACTGGGCCCGCACTCGTATCTTGGAAATGGAAACTGAGGACTCGGATCTGGTTCTTGGAACCGGGTACCCGTATGCTGGATCCTTGTACCCGGTTTTAGGATTCAGACCCGGTTCGAAGTATCAGATCCGAATCCTTTGTTTCAAATACCAGGATACCAATTGTGGTCCCGGTTCCAATAATAAATAATATTCTTAATATGAACCTACTTTTTCTCGTTAGTCGCATCAGGAAAATATCTGGCTGGTACATTAAACTTAAGCTCTAGCTGATTTCTTATTTGTATCATTTCCCTCTCCCTATCCTAGCCAAAGATGCCTATCGCAAAAGCCCATAAATAATTTAAATTCTTCATATGGAGCCAACTTTGGTAGCCGTTCGGTCTTCGGAGTCATGCTACTCCAGGGTTCCAGGTTGAAATCCCGACTGGGGCACGAATGTTTGGGGACGGGCCGAAGTAATTAATTACTATAATGACGCTAAAAACAAAGTTTACAACAGTTTTTTTTTTATCTTAATGTGGACCGCTAATGCCTTTCTTCCGCAGACACACCGAACACGATCCCATTATCTTCCCAAGTTACAATTTTCATGGTAGGTGTAGGGAGGTATGACTAACATTTAAGAATTATATGAAAAAAAAAAAAAAAATCGAGATGTCCGATTTTGAGAAAATCCATTTCTTTAATTTTTGGGATACAAAATTTTGTGCTGCAACCCTGCTGAGTATCATGTCAAATGAAAGCTTATTACAAGAACTTTATAATGAGCCCTCTCCGAGCTCTAGCATAAACCATTGAGCAATAAGCAATTTTGTAAACTAAAAACACGGAACATTTGACTTTTCGAACTTTCATAAAAAAAAGCAGTGTGTCAAAAAATCCAAAATAATAATAATATTCTCAATGGATACTAGCAATAAATCAAATATAGAAATCTGAGAGGGTGAGGTAGAATTTTGTTAAAAAGTGTGTTGATTTTACATGGAATGACCCTCTTGTACACACACTGGTGTTGTGAGGATAGCAAAAAATAAAAGCTATCCCCTGTGCGATACGCACGCGCCGTGAACGGAGCATGGGGAATGCGGACGTAGCGTTCCACATATTCTCGACCTATGGCCCGAAGTGACGTAGTCAGTCCAACACTTGACCGCCTTTACCTTCCCAAGGTGCCCAGCAATACCACGGTACTCAATTTGACACAGGAGGCTGAGTGTACCTGAGAGCGCCAGGCATGGGAACACTGAGAGAAAAGTCTCCAGTGTCCTGGCCGGGCTTTGAACCCGGGTCGCCAGATTGGTAGTCAGACGCACTACCGCCACAGCCACGCAAGTTTTTAAGTAGTTGTGTGGATAGTAGACAACTACATGAAACTCTTAACATACAAAATATTGGTCTGTCTTGCTCTTTACTAAACCGAACTGGGTTGTTTTAAACTTGCATTTACCTTGCTAAGAACAACTTCCATCTTTGATATCAATCATTCATTAGTTTGATCACATGACTTGAGAAAATTCACATAGACGGAATCTAAAAACACATTATTTTCCTTTTAAATGTAAAAAATACAGATGACCTACGATTATCCAAAAACTATGGACTCGAATCTTCAATAACAATCGGTGGGTTTCACCAATCTTCGTTAAGAATTTAACTAATTGTTAGTTAATGAGCCTAATTACTATTAAATCTTTTAAAGGTACTTAGGATTCGTTCAAGTCACACGAAGATTGAAGCAATCTAGTAAATGACTTTTACTATGAGAATTTTAGGTAATTCCAGTTAACAAATAAGAAGAAACTTAACAAACATTCATTAGCATCTACTTAGCAAAATACAAAAAAAGTTCCTTGAAATCCATGTTGACTCAGCCGCCATCTTAGAAAATTCTTCGCTTTTTTTTTAAAAAAAAAACAAAACAAAAAAAAACTTCTGAACCACTATAGATACAAAGATTACTTAAACATTTTTAATATATACCATTTTCTCCGTAGAATAAAGCAAGAATTCTGGATTTCTCACATCTTGGAAGAAATATAAAATATTTTATCAATTTATAAAGCGATATTTCTTAAAACTTTCATTCACAATTGTTGATTGTACTTTTGCCATCATCTGTTAAAATGATTTTTGTAGCTTGAAGTTTGGTAAATTATTAGAACAGCGAAACCTTATTAATAAAACAACTTTGAACACACCTCCCACAACATGAAATTCAAGATTTTTAAAAGACAGAAACAATAAATACTAACCAGCAAAATATTTCAAATTGTTAATATATATTTTATGTGGGAACATTTTAAAAGAGCTACCCCAAGTTTAAGCAGTTTTCACGAGATAGGGGGAGAGAGAAAAATGATTCCGGTGCAGAATGAATTATCATCATCAACTTGAAACAATGTGTTTCTCGCCTAAAGTCTTTGGTTCACAATCATCGCCATAAGGTTAATGTAAAGCAACGATCTCCAACAAAAGATGGCAGTACTACTTCCGTATATGTCTAATGTATTTGATTCGTTACACGAAATTTCAATGCTGCTTCTACAAGTTCAAGCCTAGAGAGTTCAAACTTTCAGGGAAGGAAGTTCATAACCAATTCAAGAGTTCGATTAATGCCGAGTTTTAATTTTCTTTTTTGTTCATTGTTGAAAGAGGCTTCAATGTTACAGGTTTTGATATTCACAACAACAATCACGTGATTTCAACAATGAACAAAAACGAAAATAAAAATTTGACATTGATCAAACTCTTAAATTGGTTATCAACTTACTTCCCTGAAAATTTGAACACTCTAGGCTTGAATTTGTAGGAGCACCATTGAAATTTCGTGCGAGAACGTTGGAGAAGGGGCTACAAAAGGTACGGCAATGTTGCAGAAGGGGCTACAAGAGGTATGGAAATGTTGCACAAGTGGGTTACAAAAGGTACGGGAACGTTGCAGAAGTGGATTAGAAAAGGTAAGGGAATGTTGCAGAAGTGGTCTAGAAAAGGTAAGGATACGCATGCACCTAGTGGTGGCGATTGACTATTGAAGGTAAAAACAATGAGCTCCCATTAATAAAAAGGAAGGGGTACGCCAAATCCAAAATGAAAAAAGTAAAGAAAGGTGTGCCCCCCATCCCCCACTCACTTCGAGCACCAGATATACCAACCCAACTCATCCCAAAATGCTATATTACGTTCAGATAGAGGGTTACAAGGTCAGTGTAACGCATCTCCGCAGTCGTGTACCTAACTTTCGTGACCCTAGTACGCTACTTCATTATTGAAATAGATGCCGAGTCAACATAAAAATTTTGAGTCTCCACCGAGAATCGAACCCGAGACCACTCGCACTGAAAGGACGCACACTATCAACTAAGCCACGTAGCAGGCCAAATAGTTGCTTCTTCTCACTATATGTACTTTGTGCCCTATTGTAACTTAAATATTAAAAAAAATAAAAAAAAATCTTTGTTGATATTTTTGACTTTTGTATAATATGTTTGTGTATTATACATAAATACTTGATAATTCTTCTTTACTTAAAATGTATTTCACAACGCGATAGTTCGGAAAGTAGTTTAACAGTTGGATGAGTACAGGAAAAGGAGGAGGGATGTCCATTTTCTATAAACAAAATTGTGTTTGCACTACACAGAAAGGTTGCACTGAAAATTTCTTAACAAAAAGCACACAAAATCTTTAGCAAAAATGAACTTTGTATGAACCTACAGGGAAAATTTCATTTTGTGTGTGTGTGTGTGCTCAATTTGTGTTTTTATTGAGTTCTTAGCCATAGTGCATTATTTGCACACATTAAATTCATATTTACGGCAGTTCACATTATCTAGAGTTCGTTTTCAGATCACTTTTAGTACACTTGTCACTAGTAAGTGAACTTTCTGTGTATGAATTAGGTATCAGCACACAACAAGTTCCTGTGTTGTGTACTAAAAATGTTAAGTTTGTGTACTATGCACTAAAATTCCAAGAACGTGGTAAAACTGGAACATATTGTGAACTTTAATTTTCACTGTGATTGATTTACAACAATGTGATTTAAATCAGATTATTTTTTCAAATCTATGATTTAAATCAAAATGATGATGATTATTACTACTATTTTAAATAAAGGTAGAAATAAAGTGCAGTATTTTTAATCACACTGTCTTTCGAATCGTATCTAAGCTTGAAATTCACCTTTTAGTTCTTACGACGTGCAGGTGATATCCTCAAAATTATGTAAACCCAAACCATAGCAAAGTGATGTGCCACGAATTTTAACAAACTACTTGATTGGTTCATTTGATACTGCTCCACGCGAGGTTTTTGAAGAGAATGTAAGAGCCAAAATCACATTATGAGTTTACAATTTGTATTACAAATATGTTGATTTTGGTAATTCATATGAAAACACGAACACAGAAAACAAAAAATCCATATTTGATAAGGAAATAAAAATCGTTGTTTCGTAACATTGCCTACTTATTACGCAGCATGTATTTGTATCACACTATTTAATTTCTTTCAAAAATGCTCAGAAACAATTTATGCTGAGTGAACGTATCAAGTTTAGTTATGTGTATGCTTAAGAATCAAAATACAAAGCTGAGTATCCACTATTGATTTGGCTATATTAAATATCTTTCACTGAAATGAATTTCATTTAAGACCTTTACGTAGCTTTGACTCTGACCGAATGGTGATGAAGAGTAAAAGCGCAAATAATCCGTAGCGGTTATTAGAATATTAAATACATGGGAGGATATGGGGGAGAGAGAGAGACTTTAAAATGAGTATAACGAGAAAATACCTTTCTTGGACTTCTTTCCCTACTCTCTTCAGTTATATCCAATCAGGATAACGGATGACACTTTACGAGATGAATTGGAATAAATATTTGCGAAGACAAATTCGCTTAAACAGCCATTTTCAATTACTGTACCGAACATTTTCTACCAGTAGACGGATACCGCCTTTTGAACTATAACCAGCAAAACTTTAGTTTCCGTAATACTTAACCGAATTTACAAAATGTTACAACTGCTCTTTATTCTTTGTTCAATTTTCTAACTGCATGTCCTACTTACCGTTATAACTCACGAGCTATTCATTAAACAAGTTTAAATAAATCTGAATTGAGCTAAATTTCAAAGGTAAATATGACTCCGGTTGGGACAGTGGTGGAGAAAGGATATGGGAAGAGCCCAGGGTCTAGTTTCGAAGGTACCATCCCGGCATTAGTCTGATGTGAGTGAAGGAAAACAAACAGAAATACCTATCAGAATGGCCGGTTGCTGGGATCGAAGTCAGGACCTCCCGAAACAAGTTTACACTCTTCGGAAGGATCAATAACACGATCGTACTAAACCAGTACTGAACAAAGGTATTTAAAAATCACCTGCAATTTTCAAAAAGAAAATTAGAAAAGAAAAAGAAATACATTTATTCTCAACTGTTGAAGATATTGACGGGAATTCCCTAACTATACTTACTTCTACGGTAATAGTTCATAAAATCATTTTTGTGGGGATGAGGAGTAACAGAATTTCCCGTGGAGTAAAGTGAACTGTAGGGTGGTGACTTCATTTATGCATGAATCATTGTTCAAAGAAACCTCAGCGGAGTACAGAGGGATTAAAGAGTGTTTCGACAAGTGACTGACGCCTGCAATGACTAACAGCTACAAATATAAACGTTTGTGTGACGTGAAAGAAAAATTACGTATTTTATATTCATTGCTAGTGCTAGAATTACGGTACAAGATAAGATGCAAAAAAAAAATAAAAAAGGATTTTTTAAAACACGCTCTTTAAGATGGACTAAAAAGTAAAAAATAATAAACTGAATTAATAAAAAGTAAAAAAATAATACACTGAATTAATCTTATGAATCGGAAAATAAAAGCGTGGGTGCTCTTAGAATATGATGCGGTAAGCAAAAAAACCAAGCTTTTATTTTCCGTTTCATAAGATTAATTCAATTTATTATTTTTTACTTTTTAGTCCATCTTAAAAAAGCAAGTTTTTTAAATCCTTTTTAATTATTTTTTTCTGTATAATAGATGAATATTAAACTCCCTGCGAGATAGACAACCCAAACTTCACATAGTAGATGCGGCGTTGCGTGCATTTAAGGATAATATTCAATTATTTAATTAATTAATTAATTAATTACAGTTAACTGGATTATTGTGTCGTATATATAATGATTGAATATTGTATTGTCATCGGAAGCAAGCAAGTTTACACAATTTCAAAGAAATCGGATGATGGGAAGTGAATTAAAAATTAATTACAAGATTTGTACCAGAGATGATTACAGAGCAAGTTAATATAAAGTGTGTAATGATGATTAATGCAGAAGAATTTTCTAGAACGTAATTTCGGGTACCTTTATAAAATACAATTCTCTCTGTTATAAAATATATATAGCCATTATAATTTAGAAACACAGAAAGATAGTTTCGTGGAAGAAATAACTATAGCAATCAACGGAGGAACAAAAGAGGACGCGGCAGTCTCTGAGAATAGATTTTGGATCACAGGTCCTCCGGTTCTGGATTCCGGTGAGTTCCACCTAAGGCATGTTGACTGCGTTCAATTTTTACAAGGTCATTGAATTTGGAGATGCTGAAGTTACTAGTTGGTCCATAAAAAACAAAATGTTCTTGGAAGACTCGCAAAGGATTTTGTACGTACGTACATACAGCTAGCATGATTACGTAAGAGCAGACACGTTCAATACCAATTTCAAGCAATAATTTCAGCAAATGGGAGACGGGTATACGATTTTCATACCACCCACATTTTGGTCACTGCAGTGACTACACAGCAAGTTCATCCTGACTTGTGATCAATGTACTCAGGAAGGGTACAATTATGGCGGAAATGATCATGAAACTTCAAATATTCAATACCTTCTGTTGTTTACTGAAATATTCTTTCAGATTTGTCATATGACGAAGATACAAGAAGTCAGCGTTCGATTTTTCGGAAGGGGGAAAGGGGTGCCGGGATTTTTCCCTGGTGCGTGAGGATTTCATCCCCGCTTGTTGATTCCTAATATCGGGTCCGCTACGTTTCGGCGCCACCATTTTGGCGCAGGCTACGTTTCGGCGCCAAAGTGAGGAAAACGGAAATTATTAACATACCTTGTGACATAGTGATGTACCTTTTACTTTTACGGTCCCCTGACGACAATTGATGATCAATGAAGTACTTAAAACACTATTTCTTGTACTCTGCCTAACTGCTTCTGACAAAGTTTCGAAGCATTATTTAAGTTTGCACGGTCTGAGCCAAAGATGCCTAAACGACTTAAGTGGAACTTGTCTGTCACGTACAAGGGCGCTAATCAAATATATTGCTTTTCTAATGTAAATAGAAATTTTTGTACATTTTTACCGTAAGAATCTCTACTTTTGCTAAACCTAAACATGAAATACATAAGGTGTGCTAAGTAGTAAATATTCGAGATGAATAAAAAATCGTCAATAAAGTCATTTTTTGG
>JAGDQP010009221.1:0-43369 GCA_022664845.1 Lepisma saccharinum
TATATTTACATATATATATATATATATATATATATATATATATATGACATATGCAGACACAGATGTACATAGACTGCAGAAATTAGAGCAGGGAATATATATGTGTGTGCCTATAGCTTTGTTTCTAGGAATATTGTGAGTGAGAGAACACAGAAACATAAGGCTATACTTAATACATTTTTATGAGTTTATATGTACAAGAGCAAGAAACATTTTTCTGTTGTTTTATGTACCACATAAAACCTCTAAATTCCAAGAGCGAATAACAAATATGAGAAAAATTGGGTCCTAACATTTAAAAAAAAAAAAATACTTTCATTTATTTTAGCCATGCAGGTGAAAGAAAGAAGATACAACACCATCCACTATAATCATAGCAGCAAAGAAAAGATATCAAAGTATCAGCTATATGAAATTCATTCTTTACTTATTATTTTTTTTATTATTATTATTATTACAATAATAATAGAGATTAGTATACTTAGGGAAGACTTTTCTAAATATTTTAAACCACAAGAGCTTATATTTCGCTTGTATATCTGTTCATTCAATTTACTATTAAGCTTCTTGAATAATGTTCTAATTACTGGGACCTTTTCTTTCAGAAACGTGATTCCTAGTTTCATGTACTGGTATTACGTATCATAGATCCTTAATAAGTATTATGAGCTAAAGTTATTTTAGCGGGTTTTAAATAAGTAAAAATATAATTATAATATCTCTCATGCGATAAAGTTTCTGAGATAAAGGCTGCAATTAGCATATCACAGTCATGAAATGTACTAACATAATAAAGTATTTGAATGATATTAAAAAAAAATATCGAACTCTAAAGTACCGATATATCAGACACTCTAAAGTATCTTGATTTGGGTTCAATCTAAGTTTTGTACCAATATACAAAGAAGTTACATTTAAAACCCACTGCTATCTCCTAATAACAATATTGTCTTATTTTATTATATAAGTTACTATATAAAAATAACTTAAGGATCGGATCTCGCATATTCTTGATTTGTTTCATTACATTATCATCTACAATAGTTCGTTACAAGATACAGTAATGTTTAGTAAATGTTTTACTATGCATTTCCCGATAGGCATTTTCAACACAGACTAAAACGTACAACAAACTACATTATCTAAGTTGATCATCATTACTATTTTGATGTTTAATTTACTTCTAACTATCAGCATGCAATAGAGTTTCAACTCTATCGATACTAATACATGATTAATCAATACAGTAAACAAAGGTCCCAGGACGGAGACTTGAGGAATGCCTTTAAGCCTATAACGTACCACAGATAGGGTATGATTAATCTTAGAGTTAAAAGGCCTAAAGCAAGGCAATTTTTAAGCATCAAAGTTATATAGAAGATAAACCGAATCATGATAAACTTTCTAGTAATAATAGTTGATCCATTGTATCTAATGTTTTTATCTAAATTAATATACAAAACATCTACACGACTATTTCTCCTGAAATGAATTGGAAATATAATCTATGATTCCTAAGATATTGTAATTACGTGGTATGTCTAATAAATCCATGTTGTTGTTCACTATGAAATATTTCATATGAAAAAGTACATAGTCATATGTTATCAATTCAAAATTATTGTTATAAGTGTTCAGTATGATTATTTCCTTGTAAAAGCTGGAAAAATTCTCATAACTGTATCTGAATATGGATACAAACAAGTCTCCTTTTAGCGCTCACTAAAATAACCTGTTTTTAGAGTTTTATTCAGTATTCTTGCTAAAATTTGTGCGAGTTGATTAGCCTTCAGTTCATAATCTTGTATATTTTTGGTCTTATATGCCCAGACGTTTGAACTTTACTTATATTTATTTAATAACTACTATCGTAAAACACTACCTTAATTACATTAAAGTGAGAAGTATCAGGAGTGCCAAGGGGATTTATTTTATAACTTTTTGACATAGTAACCTACTAAATATTATTTGATGAAGTTTTAGATCATGATATTTAACTTAATTGTATCTATAATGCAATTGGAGCCATGAGAATTTAAGTTTGTGTCATGTTTTCAAAAAGAAGTGTCAGTACAGAGACTAGCAGAGTTATTTTTATGTTTACCACTCAGAAAACAAAACATACGATTTAAGAATATTTTAATTTTTAATGTCATAATATTCTTAATTTATTTTAAGCATTACTAATTTCTTATCGACCCAGGAACTCCGCTTTCTTATTTTAAATTTTGGATTACTGTTTTGGATACTACTACTGCTACTAATAATAATAATAATGGGTAGATGATGCTTTAAGAAAATCTTTTGTTTCGTTTTCTCAGTACCTGTATCTTGATTATCTGACCTTCCTACAACTAATGACTACCCCTTTCAATCAAAAAGGACGTACGTAAAGTGAACCAATAAGATATTAATACATTTAATTACAGCATAAAATTAATTGTGGGCTAAAATAATTCCAAATTTAGAAGACATGACTCACATAGAAAATAGTGTAGGTAATAACGCTTAATAATGAATAAGGATCTCTGGAAATTAGATGTTTAATTTTTTATTTTCAATATTTATTTATTTTTTTATTTCTAGCCTGTATTGGTAATGCTTGTCCAACACCTATATTGGGCAATGTCCCTCGAGCACTGGGGAGCAACAACTCAGAAAAAGAATTGGATGACGCAGAAAAGCTTATGTTCTAGACATTATTCTGCATTCTTGTAATTGAACTGACAAAAAAGTGATCTATCTGACTTAAAACCCTATTTGTTGATTCTATAGAGCTAATATTCCAGTGCTCAATTTTAAAGGAAACAATGTAACTTCATTAAACATCTTTTAGGCGAGCTGAAGCAACGGTTACGTGCCAGTCTTACACTTCTACAGCCAATTATAACACTTCTCACCCACTTACATAACTTCCGAGGATAGTGGCGTAAATTCGAGCAACAACTTTCCAGAACTTAGTCGAAAGCTTACCATGAAGTATAATTTTGCGTAATAGCAGCAAAAGTGTTCCGACCTCCTATTAATTGTAGCGTTGTAGCAATGGAAACATCAGTAATTGCTGTTTGAATACTTCGAGTATGTGTGTGTTAGGGTGTGTTTATGTGTATATGCACATGTCTACTACCATGAGGTAGTTAAATGTAATACCAGAAACAAATATATATTAATCGAGAACCTTTGTTCCTTTTCATCACTATCTGAAATGCTCCTAAATAGCAGGAAATTAAATATTCCAAAAATTGTTTACTTTTTTTATGTTATCCGAGTTATAGTGTATTCAATGAAAATTCAATAACAGAATATATGTAGTACAGAGCAACTACTTATTTGTATTTGTACCGTAATTGAGCTCAAAATGCCTGTAAATTTAAACTGGGCTTAGTTCCAGTGTTCCTCCAGTGCCGATCCTGGGAAACATGTAAGTACAAATGTATGCACTGCGACTTGGACTGCTTCTTGAAATTTTCTCACTCCCTAAATTCTATGAAAAAAAAAATATATGAGAAAGGAGGTCATTATGTTGTGGCCCCACTGACGTCGATAAACAGAAGCATAGATTAAAAATTCTCCAAAATTTTAAATTGAAATCGGACAAATGAGTGCAGATATCTCTCTGCACTTGAAATTCTGAGGGTGAGGCAAGACGCCGTCAATTAAGAAATAAGAAAGATTAGTTGACTGAAACATGTGTGCAGTTTAGGTTCTGTTGATCTTATATCTGATACTTGATAAAATATTAGCCAGAAAAGTATTTATACTACTATACAAATATCTTTTCAGAGCGTTAGGACACAATAAAAAGTTTAAAAGAACACTTAATCTCCTCTTCGATGATCACACACATCTACTAACAGAAGCGAAAGAAGTCTAGAGATTCGTGGGTGGTCGTCGCATGCCTGTGAATATCTCACACGGATAATATGCTAAAACAAACTACTTCTTGTTCCTCAGCTTCTTGCCTTCAAAAGCGATGAAAGAAGATCAGAAGAGGAACCAATTGAAAGTAGGAACACTTAACAAGAAGACGGGAATAGAAAAAAGCAGGTCTTTTAAGTTCCCTGTATTTTTTCTTTTCTTCCATTAGTTTCACAAGAAGAATTTGACTTTCATGTTATCGGTTCTTTAGAGCAATCGCTCGAAACGACACAAACTGTTATCCTTTTTCCTTAATTATTTAAACGTGATTACATTTATCCTTAGGGAGATAAATCCTACATTCTGAAAGTGATTGATATCTCACCAGAGATTCCGCGTATTATAATTATGTAATATCTCCAAACATCATACTGGACAATTTTCTCTCCATAGGAGTACAAATATATACCGTGCCTAGTAACATAACATTAGAGCTCTTTGTCGAGTGAAAGATACACCAAAGTTGCTCACTTGCATTTAGTCCTCAGTTGGAAGTTTTCTCGTGCATATAAATACGAAAATTATCTTGCGATTATTCTTATTTTTCATTTATTTTCTATGGGCTAATCAGACAGCTATGACCTAATTCCGTCACATGTTTGAGAGATAGCGTCCCTCGGCGAGCACTCTTCATGGACCAAGTATAGAAAAATGTAACTCATGTATCATCCCGGCATTCATATCATGAAACTGGAGAAACTCCTAGAAAACCTCAGTTATGATGGTCAGCAGAACTCGAGCCTGAGTGCCTATTCAGCGTCGATTCAAAGCTGCTGACCGTAACTACTGCAACACCGCTCCAGGTCACGAGATCTTTATAGGAAAGTTTATTGTAAATTCTGTTTTGGGGATTTACACAAGTTGAAGCCCGTCTTTACCAATATATTTTATTTTTCTCATGGAATAAGGAAAGAGAATGTAGTTAATGGCCTAGAAAATTAAGCCTCATCTCATTCCGATATTCTCTTGGCATGATGGAGGGAAATACAAGAAACTTGACGGAATACCTACGTGAGCATTATTCCTGAACATTAATCTGACCACTCCCCCAATGTTGACCCATGGTCGCCGCTAGCCCACGAAGACTATTTTTTCTTTTTGTCTCTTAAGAGTGTATATTACTATTCATTGTAGATTAAGTACCCCTACTCAGAAGATTGATCACTTATACCATTGACAGCCTTATAGCCAAAACTAAAGTCTATGATGTCCGAACTGAACGAAGATCTTCCAATCTGGAGGATATCGTGTGAAAACTGCCTGTAAATAATATAATTTCATATGGTAAATAAAAGATAACAAACAAAGTTATACTCAACCTGACTAAGTTATGGTTTAGGTGGTCAGTGAGACAGGTAACCACGCAGTCAAAAAAGATGCGACTCCAGAGTCCCTCCGACAACATAGATCCATCAGATTGAACATAGATTGCAGATGACAGCAAAGAAATGGTCATTAGTTGTGTGGCTAGCTCCTCTCTCATTGATAACATCAATTATGACATGAAACTTGTGGAAAATATTATCCTATGTAAATAATAATAATTATTACCTTTGATCATTGGGAATTTCTTCCTATCTATCTGCTCCCAGCTTTAAGCTTTACTATTCCTGGCCAATCTTTTCCTTACTCTGTATAAATTTTCTTCCATCTGAATTAGTATAAAGATTCTTATTTCTGATCCTAATATTCGTGCCAGTTGTTTAGATTTCTCCTTTTTTTCGCTTATATTCCTTCCACATTTACAATTCTTTGAAACTCTAACATCTTCACAGAGTCATTGTTTCTTTTTTTGTCAATCACTGTTATATCAGTTCTATTGTGGTTCGTGGTTATATGTTTTAATATTGTTCTATCACAATAGAGGATGCATGTTTTATTTTCTTCTACTGTTTCTAGTTTCAATTTGTAATACTATGTTTCTATGCTAAATGTTCTAGAAAGTTTTTGGTGCATTATTCCTGCTGTTTGTTCGTGCGTCTCTTTATGCAACCGCTTGTGGTGCTGAATTATTTATGTGTGTATGTAACATAGTCTGCACTTGTATTCCTTAATTCTGATACTTTTTTCACTATGTATTTCACGTAGTGTTTTGTTTCTGCCACCCAGTCTTGTGCTGTCTTCATTAATTGTCAGCCATTTAACTTATGCTTCCTTGTCTATGTATGTCTCGTAGATCTATGGAGGATATCTTTCATTCATGTTGTTTTTTTATCCAATGCTCTTTTAATCTCTTCTACTGTTTAGTCTTCGTTTGCTATTTCCGAGTCTTCTCTATTGTTTAGTTTAAGTGGGATATAAGCAATACCATCTGAAATTATAGCCTTGTGTTACCCTGGCTCTTATTCCTTATTGCAAAGAATTTAGTCTTTCAGAGCTGAAATTAATCACTTAAAGGTTTCCGTTCGTGACCAATTTTTATTCTACTTGCTGTTACTTCTTGCAACAGCTTCAGTGTTATAGGTTTGGATATCCACTACAACAATGAAGCGATTTCAACAAGCAGCAAAATAGAAAATTAAATATCGGAATAGTTCGAAATCTTTGACAGGTTATGAACTATTTTGCTGAACGATTTAAGACTCATTGTCTGAATTTGTGGGAACAGCATTGTAATTTTTTTTGTAAAGAAAAATACATTACAGATCCAGAAACAGCATCTAGAGCTGGAAATCGTCGGTTTACGATAATTTTATGGGTTTTGGATTCGATATTTTCAGTTTGGTTTAGATTGTTATATTATTCGAACGATTCTTGATCCCATTCTTCAAGACCTAAATAGTCAGAAAATGTGGAGTCACTGCTGATATAAATCTGTACCTCGATTGTGGGATTGTGTTAAAGTCCCGATAACAGACAAAGTTATTTGTAGTAAACTTAATCGGAAGATTTCTAACTAAAGCCAGACTATTCTGTGTGATAAAGAAACAACAAAAAAAAAAGTATTTTTTAAGTTATCACAAAAAAACAAAACTATAATAATGTACACGAAAGGAAACAACACTTTCTCACCTTCTGGAAGTTTTGTTTTGTAACGTGCGCAACAGTTTTTTTTAACATACAAATAAGACAAAAGAAAATATCCCCTGCGGTCACTCCTCCCCTTTTGTCCTCCTCCTTTGTCGAAAGACCAACTTCTTCATACCTACCTAACATAATTATATTCTTGCGTTGTCCTTGTTATTTTATGCGAGTCGTTCAACTTATTCGTTGTTAATACACGATTGCATGCTACACTCCAAGGAATAATTATCAACACGAAATTTCTTTACTTACAATACCAATTTCTGTTTGAGTTTCAACATATGCAGGAATGCACATAATGATCTTAGTTACTTTTTCCTTAAAAAGAAGTATATGCTATACTTATTATCACAAGACGAAGACGTCGTACAAGTAAAATAACTTTATATTTTCTTTGCACAATAGTTCGTGTGCATAAAGTGCTTACATAATATCAGTATTCAGGATATCACTTCCACGGAGTTCATCGAGTTTTATCATCATGTTTAGGATTTAAGTTGGGGAAATCTTTTCACAAATATACAAATAATTCCTAGAAGGGACAATATAGAAATATTTCTAACACGTGTCGCACATCACATTGAAAAGTAACAACTCAAAAAAATGTAATATTTCAGGGAAATGAAATAAGAAAACACAGATATGTTACGCTAAGTCGTATGTATTTTACCTCTAAACTATCCCTCTCTAGTGATGATAATTCAAGCTACAAAAATGTCCATTGAGTACTCCACCATGGTAATAACTCGAAATACATAATGTTTGCGTTGTGTCTTTTTTCTAAACAATGTTAAGCAACACAGTAGTGAGTTAACATAAAAATGTTACAAACTACTGATGTAACTTACGTTAAATGTTGATTAAAATGATCAATGACACTAGTTTTGTTCAAAAGAGACGTGGACCGTAGTGCAGTTTACATTGAGACTCAAAGTATTTAATCTTTTTGAAGATATTACCTTTAAACTTACACAATACGATAGTGTTATCAATTATTTATTACTCTAGAAATAATTAGAATTTATAATAGACTTTTAACCTTTTGTTGTATTTTTGCAGACTGTTATCGAAAATCATGGTTCAAACCTTAGGTAGGTGATTTCGCAATGGATAGTAATAACGAGACTTCAGTCTTGTGTTGATCGCGTCCATTCGAAGAACTCAACCCATTCAGAGAAGAATTAGTTCTGAGACAACAGAGTTAAATGAACCTTTACGTTAGAACAAAAATGATGAAGCTGCATGTTAATCAAACCATAAGTGGTTAGTACTGTGATAAAGCACTTAACGTTGTGCGTGAGATAATTAGCAAGAATTCGTTTTCATAAGATAGTTCTAAAAAAAATAATCTTACAATAATGCTGTTTGTACTGAAAATAGAATAGTGTTTTTTCATGGCTGAACTTCTTTTACATATTGGAAATTTTAATTTTGTTTCCTTTCCTTTTCGTCTCTTAGACTACTTAATTTATTAACTCTTCACGTGTTTTCTTTCGCTCCATTGTTTTCGATTTATGCTTCTTACTGTCGTCCTACAATGAATGCAACTTACCTCTAGACGTTATTAATTCATTTCATTCCCTTGTAAGGAAACTATCATTTGCAAATCTCCACTTTTTCTTCTTCCAAATGCAGCGGTGATTTTTTTCACTACTTCTGCGAATGATCAAACATCAGATTCATCGTCTTCTATATTGTCTGCAGTTTTATCTGTCAAGTCATATTCATGTTACTAGTACTTCAGATACTACTACTGTTACAATTACTATTGCTTCTAATAATTTTATTTTACTTTTAAACATTAAATATAAATATTTCTGGTTTACAACAATCCATATTTGTATATAAAAATTCTAAACTATTTATTTAAATCACATTATTGCTCGAAATTAAAAATGGTAACAATTTATTTATTTCATTGTTATTTACAATGAATTGAATATTAATTGGAGTGTTTAGTGGAACATAAGGATACATTTCCAAATTTTAAATTTTGACGTGACCGCAAAACTTGATGCCAAATTTCAGCATTCTAGGCCAAAGGGAAGTGCCTTAAAAGCTCCCGGATGGACAGACAGAAATTTAAAATAAGGGATTTTATATTTATGTAGATTTTGGAAGAAAATACAGCAACAAAAGACCGCATGCGAATGTTGTAATTGCAGTAAAAATCATGGAGCTACTCCAAGATTAAAAATGACGAAATATTAGTCTCTCTTACTCATCCTGTAGTAACGATCTGGAATGCATCGTTGAAGTTCTTGCTTGCTCTGTTGTTGATGAGTGAACCTACTTTGGAGAGCACAGCACCAGAATTGTCGAGGGAAAGATCCCCATGACGTCATTCATCGTACTCTGTCCTCCCCTCAGTGTCTATACATCCCATTCCCTTCCGATCTTTCTCGCTAAAACCCTCTCTATTGTTCGTTCAGTTCACCTCCCTTCCTACCACAACATGCATTCGAAGAAAGAATAGGTTTGCGAATGTACTATTTTCTTGGTAGTTTCTGGATTCACTTATGGTATACATAGAGAGCACGGCGTTATGCTTTTCAAAGTGCAATTTAAAAAAAATACACGTGTATAAAGAGACGAATTACCAACAGAGTCCGTTTATTAACGTATTGTAATTTGGAATCTCCTATATAAAACCTCTAGCAATGTACGAGTATATCAATGCCAATGTAATTTATGTTTTATGGAAGACACGAAAATTACTGAATAATTTTTGGTGACACTGTGTATTTGTGTGTAGCTGAAAATTGTTTGTCATCATATGAGGAGATAATAAACATGTGTGTGTGTGTGTGTGTGTGTTTCGTATCTGTCGATTTCTAAACTGCGTTCTCTCAATTCTCGTCGAGTCCACTTTTTCGCAGTTTCTTCCCCTTCCTTCCCTTTTCCTTCCTCAGAGCAGGAGTTGTTGGTTCTTTTGTATCCTGGTGTTCTTGTAATACGGTTGCTGTCGAGCCAAAAGAATACTAAGCGATTGCTTCTGACCGAACGAACGAACACAAAACTTTTGAACCTGGCCTTAGTTCAAAAACCTATAGTCATGGAGTGCGGCAGTGAAGGGAGAGAAAGAATGCGGAGAAGAAGAATCTAAAGAAAAACACAAGTGGGGAAAGTTCAGAGGTATTGGTAAGTAGAGTAACAGAGGAAAGTAAGGGGAACAAGGAAAAAAGAGGGAATGAAGTACTTTGTCGATAAAGCTGTGCGTTTGTAGGAGGATTCTGTCTTGTGAGCTCTCGACAGAAGCTGCTTCTATTTAGCGATTATAGAAAAAACTCCCAACACAAACACCAAGTTAGTGATGGTGATTTCCCCTCATGTCTAGTTAAACTTACTGGGTTTTGTGTGTAGGGTGGGTGTGTAAAATTCATGTAACCACCAACACGAACTTTTGCTAAACCGAATTTTAAATCCAAAATATTTTGTGTTGAATAAACATTTACAGACTAACCACAAAACAGAAACCTTCTCTTACACTGAGGAGCTAACATGTTTGTCTAAAGAAATTTCATATCCGCTCCTTCAGGGATAGGTGGAGGGCAACTCAAAATGTTCAAACTGCAATAATCAGTTTCTCTTGATGAAAGAAAGAAAAACTGTGTCTATATGTTGCCCCTATTCAAAATGGTGGGGGACCAAAGTTTGTAAATGATTATTTTTTTTGCTCAAACTACGAGTGAACAATGAAGGTGGTAAAATATTTATCTAGGGAAGTTACTCTATTTATTATTGTGTTTCCCAGGCCTTAAAGTAGTGAAGGTTCAAGCGTTCCTGCGGGGACTATATAGGGACAACTGAAAACTTTAACATTGCACATGGGTCAAGTAATGTATCGTGTGAAATGGAAGGAGCAGCTCCGGGATGTTCAAAATGGTGAGAGATCAAATTTCGGAAATGACTTTTTTTTTTTTTACCTATTTTGCTTAGGTTGTGAAAGTCGAATAGAAGCGTAGAGTTGGCCAGATGTGGACTTCTTTTAGTTAAAAATGTTGGCTTCTGAAAATAATAAGAACATCCATTATTTGAAAAATAAACAATAAATATCTAATATGGGAATATATAAAGTATCCGGTAAATTAATCGCGCAAAGTATGAGTGCCCAAAACGCCAACATGGATATTTTAAATGAGATGATCTGAATCAACCGTTAAGAAGGAAAGACTCCGTCCAATAAAGAGTGCCTAAAACGCCGATTTTACTGATCCCTAGAGCATAATTCTGACAAAACCAAGACTATCATGAATCCTTAGTTTTGGAGTAAGCGATAGTCAACAATTAATAAAGCTTGGTTCAACTTACAATAGTATTTGATTTATTTATTCATTGACATGTAGATTAGCACGAGACTCCTACAATCGTGGGACCCGTGAACAATTGCTCAGGCAAACTAGGTTATTATACGGCTCTGAATATACCTAGCCTCTATGGTTCGGGCGGTAATGTCGCTAACTTTGGATCTGCAATGGGTAGGCAGTGGGTTCGGACCACTGTGGATTGGGTTTTCCAGGGTTTCTCTCAGTTTCACCAGGCTCTGGCCTCTTATCTTTCCCATCCTCTCCCCTACCATATCCCTGCCTGGACAAAAGATGACCAAAAGCCATAAAATACATTCAATGCAATTGAATAAGTCTCTAAATTAGAACGTATTAATAGCATTCAGGCAACTATGGACTCAGGCCAGGATAGAATAGGGGAGAGAGTGTTAGAAGGAAGCTGCCCAAGGTCTAGTTTGAAGGCACAATCATGGTATTTGCCGGTGTGACTGAGGTAAAATCCTGGAAAAAAGTACAGTCGGGATGGGCAGCATCTAGGGTCGTTCCGATGACCTTTACATGTCTTGGTCAACACTCTACTAACCGAGAAGAAGTTTATGAGTTGAGAGGTCTAAGAGCCTTACATATCTGGCAGATAATATCCCTAGACGAAAACTCCTCTGAGCTCAAGGATATGGAAGCTAGCGGCCCCAACTGTACTATCTCTTCATCCAACATGAGATTTTGGTGTTGAGATTTGGCTCAACATCATAATGACAAGTAAGAAGTACAGAATCTGGATAAGAAAACGGGATAATGCTGCATGTTAGTCACTGGTTTCAACATGCAATAACCACTTTGAAAAATAACTGCCTACAAGGTACTACAACGAGAAGATTTTTGGTACTAACATATTCGTATTTTATGGGATCTAGATAACAAAAAATGTTGGTACGTCCTAATTGAAAATAACGAAGGAATTTCTTTCAATCTCGCGAGACATATTAATCATTAAAGCTGATTAAAGTGACCATTTAAGGTCATTAAAGCCATCAAAGTAACAATTCAAACGAAGATTACAGGTAAAAAAGGAAATGTATCCCCTGTTCACGGCACATGAGGGATGTGGAGGTAGCGCTAACGAACTGAAGTGGGACGGTCAGTTCCACGTTCGACCGCCATTACTTCCCAAAGTGCCCAGGAGTACCAAGGACACTCTAATACTAAATTTGATAAGAGGCTGAGTGTCACTCAGAGCGTCAAGCATTGGAGCACTTAACAAGTCTCCAGCGTCCTGGCCAGGACATGAACCAAGGTCGGCCGATAAGTAGTCAGACGCTACCGCCTGAGCTACGGCTACTTCTCAAATGATGGTTAAAACTAAAGTACTTTTTCCCGTATAATTTTGTTAGTGCATTGGTTACCTCAATTTACATTAAAATATCGAAAACTTTTCTCTAAATTTTTCGTTTATGATAGGTTACTTTGAGACTTGAATTTGACATTTGTCAGGACTGCATTTGAACGACAAGAGCTTAAAAGAAATTTTTGTATTAATATTACTTTAAGGATATACAGTACGAATGTAATAAAAGAAATGATATAGCATAGGTGCTAAATCTCTACTTGAAATGGAATTCGAACCTAAGAATTTGAGTTAACCTACTTAACGATCAATGTTGTTGAAAACGACAAATAGTCCTTCATTTTTAATCGCCATTCAACATACTTTTGCACGGCGATTTTCCACACATTTTAGGATCTATATTTTGAACATACGGAGATAAGAGAGCCTACAAGGCTTCGCAGCACTGATTAAAAGTGACTTTCTTCTAGAGTTAAAGCCCAAATTCGATCATGGCCCTGAGACGGGTAGAGGAGAATCTTGATCTGAGTCCACTCGAGAGAAATAAGAGACTTTTAACAAAAGAAGAAGATGAAATCGAATCAATTTTACCGCTCTGTTCGCTTTGTTGGAATCTTCTGCAACCAAGATACTAATCTTTAGTGCTCCTTCTAGAGTTTCCCTTAAGAATCTACTTTACCGAATATCGTCTTTATTCTGTATTTCCTCCTTATCCACCTCATTTCTTGTTTATTCTTCCAAGAGTTAGTAATCCTTCCTTACTTTCAAACTCCATCCGGTTGTGCCGGCATTTATTTCCAACTTTTCCCTTTCCTCCTTAAAATCTACTTTTCTTTCTTTTATTTCCGTTTCTGAAACTCTTTTAAAAAATTCAAAGTAAATAAAACTGTGTCTACTCTTACTTTTTGCTAAGCTGGAGCTACATTATTTTTCTCTTCTTATTTGGTCAAAAAAAGAAAGAAAGAAAGAAAAAAAAGAAGATGTATTAACTTTTCTTGCAGGTTTTCATCGTGATGCAATTAACCTAGTTCAGAATAACAGAAAACAGCCAAATTCCCATGGCTCACAGCCCAACGTCAATTTTACCAATATCTGCTGAAGACGGGAGGAGGATAAGCAATTCGAAACGTCTCTAGAAGCTATACAAATCGGGGATTTATGGGAAATAAATAATTTGGAAGACGCGTTGAAAAACACTGAAACGAAAAATATGATATGAGAACATTATAGAATTATATCATGCAAAAGGAATGGAGTAGGTATAGTAGCCGTGATTTCATTTATGAACATTATATAAGTATTTTTCAGGTGGACTACGAAGACACAAGGATGACCTTAATCAAGTTAGTTAGTGTCAGTATCGCTTCTTGTACTGTTTATGGCAAAATCATGCAACTTGAAGTCTGTTAAATTATTTGGCTCTAACGCACGGTTGATCATGCTTAAAATTAGTTTCCGATTTCTTTTAAGAGTGTAGACAGATATATTTGGACAATATAGACAATGTATTTCTTTCCACTCTAGAAAGAAATCTACTTTGGGTCTTCCATCTTACCTTATCGATAACTAGAAGCCATCACCATTATTATATTTATTGTACGTCTTTATACCAACAACGAATTGACTTGGTTCTCATAAATTGGAGCTCAAATTATTGTTATCACAAGTCCGAGGAAGATACTTTGTGCAGACAAATCTTTCCTGTGAGTTATTTTAAAATTTATGGTTAAGTGTATTTTTTCATAGACTAATCCTCTAAAAGTGGTAAGACAAGATGAAAAACAAACGTAATTCTGTTGAAATTTGGATTAACTTATAGGTATAGTACAATTACGTCGGTAGTTGATAGTGTTAAAATCACAAGATTAATTGAGGAGTTTGATGGAATAAGGGCGTAGTCTGAAATTGGCATTTTGAGAAAAATGATGTTGAAAATTAAGTATTGTTCTTCTTACATAAAACAACATAAAGTGTGGAATTTTCTCCTCACGTTTTGGTAAATAACATGTTAAAGAAAGAAAAGTGTGCTTATAACGTTTAATTTAGCTTTGGTTTTAGAAATATTTGTCTGAATGCAAGTGGTGGTTTACGCTATTTACCCAACAAACCACTAGTATGAAAATTTTGCTTTAAATTAAAATCCTCGTTTATTTTATAAATATTGAATACTTTACTAAAATGTATTTTTGTATTGGCTATTAGAAGCTTAAACTAAATATTACGAGAAAAGATAACAAGAATACTACTTCAAACTCTCCTTATTTCAATGTTTCTTTTGGTCACTCTCACTGTCATGTGAAAGGTCTTCACTTTCAGCATTTTCTTCTTGATTTTGTGGGGCGCGCTAGGACAAACTTGCTCATAGTAAGACACACAGCTTTACTTTTGCTTTTGGAGGGAAGCACTGTATATTAGCAAATGCTAAGTGTTAATATGCTTTCAGGATACATTGTTTTGGCTGTTGTCGCACCTGATTCAAACAACTACCTTGTCATCCAGAACCTAGATACTGAGTTGAAATTTTGACAGAGGGTTATTCAAACATGATAGAAGCAATTTATGTATTTGATGGCAAAAGGGTGTAACCTCCCTTACGCCCTTATTTCATCAAACTTCTCATTTGGTACTAAATTATATTGGCTTACAACGGACACTCTCGAGAAGTGCGCTCCGAAAGCAGAAAAGTGTATAACAGTTGGAAAGAGATCTTAACTCTATACAACATGGATACGTAAATTTAGCTGTCCAATTGTAGAACTAACTGAGGAACAGATTTTGACAGTCAAACCTCGCAGATTAATTCTTGACACCAAAACAGGAAAAAGGGTATCTTTGTCATTTGTCGAATTTCTCATTGCTTTTCAGGTACAAGGGTTCAAATCTGATTTACCGCGAAATATTTTTATTTAACGTACGTAAAAAAATAATTAAAAATACTTTTTAAAGATAGACTTTACTTAAATAATTCGTACTAAAAATTAAATAATAATAATTTTGTTCACGAATGACTAGAAAGAAAAGCATGGGCGCGCTCTCATATACAGTCACTTTATAAATTCTTGAATTGGCGCGCACCATGTTTTTCTTTTTAGTCATGCATAAACAAAAACTTGGATACACTTTATTTTATATGGGCCAGTCTAGTAACTTTTGACTTCAGCCCGTCATGATTCGGCCCTTTACACCTAGTTAAAATCCACAAACACCCATGCCTGTGCCGGGACTCAAACCCGGGACCTTCGAGTCGTTGGCCAAACGCCTTGGACCTCACGGCTACCCGGCCGGCAAATTTGGTTAAAATAATAGGGCACTGGATAAAATAATCTGAAGATAATGGCGAGAGTGACATTTGCTGTGTTTGGGCACAAATAAACATGTTGACATGTTTCGTATAGGTAAGAGGAAAAATGTAACTATTGAAACATTAGTTATCTTCAAAGATTTCAGTTCGTTGCTTCATGTTGAAAATTTCGACAAATAATTCGGTTTTGTAATACCGTTGATGAGTTATGTTTTATTCACTCAGATAACAGCGAAATGAAACATGGTATGAAAGTTTTAAAAGTATACAGAGTGGTTTCAAACTATGTAAGGTGCTTACTAACACCGAAACAATGAGAAAAGAAGTCATTTCAAGGATTTTTTAAAAATACATAGTTTCTGTGCTAGAGGCAACCACAAAGGGGATCGTCACATATAACGTAAAATTTCGGGAAATAATAACGTAAAGCGTGTTAGGTTAGCAAATCCCAGTCAAAGTTATAGATAAGAACTGTATTTGATCAAAGTTATGATTGATGGTGGGCAAAATCGAATTGATTCTCCTCATAAGAATTGAATACCTGAACTGCAAAACATCCCAAGTCCACTTTTCTCGTATTTTATTTTATTTTTTTTGTTCGTCGGTATCTGTTTTAAGGGCTATCCACTTGCATAAATATTACATCTTAATTCCACCACAGAAAATCTTTTTTAATACAAAATAATTCCCGTTGAATAGGATAACATACGAAAGCCTTGAACTGTTTTTCGTTCCTCCTAAAAAAAAAAATACTTTGATGGACTTGGGATATTTTGCAATTCAGGTCTTCAATTTTAGTGTCACGTAATTGTTATTGGACAGTAAACATGGATAGGAATCCCTTCTAAGCTTCATACTTCAAATATAAACTTTGCTCTAAGTTCTTGGCTAATACCTTGGTCATGATTTGTAATGTCGACAAAAATTTGCATTGTTATCGAACTATTACGTCATTTGTGACGATTTAGCTACAGATGTTCGTGCATTTTGTTCCAAAATTACACACTTGTTGACATTACTTCAAAGGAACTTTCTTTTTCATGTATAAGTAATCTATTCTCTGTTCGACTATATAGTTCGGAAAGATATTTTCGTATCAATAATTACGAGAAAGTAGTTCGCTTTTCTTCCTTGCTTTCAGCTTCTGAAATTATTTTTCTAATTTTTAGGATTTCTTTGAATCTCACAAAGAAAATTATCATATCGGACGAACTTTGCGAGGCAACCGAGCTCGAACCCTGAACATCCTAATTGATTGATGTTTTTGACGGTCTGCCACAATTCCACAACAAGGGAATGTTGGGATGGCATATGTTATACAGGACCTAGTTATCCGAATTCCTTCTCCAACGGTAATAGAGAAAACTAGAAGCATGTGTTTGTAGTCTTAAGAAGCTGTGAACAGCCATAAACTTACACTTTCAATACAGTTAAAACGAATTAGTTCTTTCAAATGAAGGACAGGAAGACTAGAGAATTCATGTTTATTTCGAACAACTACAGTCAGAAATATCCATGTAGTGGGTCTGATACATTTGAAAAAGTTATTTTTATTAAAATAAGAGAACACGCTAAGCTACGTAGTGTCTACATCATCATAACACCATCATAACAATAAGTTGAATCTCTTTTAAACAAATCATCTATGTACTACAACATGCTTACAAAGTTAAACTTTCAGTATCCATCACAATGTAAAATATATTTATGATCACAGAAGTGAACTGAAGAATGTAAAGACTTGAAAACATACGTATTATTACGAATGTCCTTCAGACGTTACAACTGACACTGCCCTATGATGAGAGGTCATCAGCGCTTGTTCATGACGTGACCTTACGGCCCCACAAGGAAACCGCTTGTCACGTTTTTCTGCTACCGTGCTGAGAAACATCTTCCCCATCTACAAAGACGTGAATAGTAAGCATTAGTTTGTTCAATAAATGATGTGCACGATTGGCGGATGATTGACAACTACCATACCACAAATCAGAATCTTTTAAGAGAAGAAGTGTCGAGAAGAGTGGACACAAAACTTTCCTTTGTTCAGGAACAGTCTCCAACAAATGAAAGAAGGGAAAGTTTGATTATATGAATCTGTCTCAAACATGATAGCGTGAAATTTCCTGCTCATTTATCATAGATTTCTAACAAAGTTTTGCATTTCCTCAAGATCACAGCTCTGGCTTCCAACTTTTTGCAGGTTCACATTATGTATCCTATTAGGATATCTAAATCAACCTTCGACTCCATAAAATAGTCCTCCATACATAGAGGACATATCCTATTATATAAGCAAATTGTTAAAAGACGATGGCTTCACATTTATATTTAGGGAGCATTATTTTAAATATACTATAATATTATACCAATCTAATTTGTATTAATAAAATGTCATCGTATTAATAAAATGTTTCTTATCACTGCTCTACGTAAGCAGTCGTCATGATTCTATAAGAAGGCGAGAAAAAAAATATTTCTGAAGAATTCCATGAATATCCCTGTTTCGTGAGGGAAGGGAATAGAAAACAATCGAACCGTGAATATGTTTCAACACAGAGATCAAGGGCCGGAGAAGATATTCTTGGAAATAAAAATCGAAACCTGAGAGCAACATCACTGTAGGGTGGAAAAGAATTAGCTTTTTTCAACTTCTATTTAGAATGTAAAAGAGGAATATTTTTTTCTCTCTTGCGGGCAAAATATACATGTAAGCCTAGTAATTTTCAGTATTAAATAACAAGAAAAAAATATGAAACACACACAGACATAGACAAAAACAGCATGCAGTGTAAATACCGTACATAGCGTGAGGAGCCAGTAACCTCTATTCTAATGTCATAGAATCAAAAAGGTGCTGATGGCCAGTGAAATACCCTCTGATCTTATCCGTAATTTATTTTCCGATATGTGATAAACGGAAGAATAATACTAGTACAATGGCCAAAAGAAATTTTTGTTGATTCAAGGCTACATCTTCATAAAGTGAGAAGTAGTTTGAGTTCTTTTATCGAGTGCGTCATTAAAGCATATGTCATCTTCTGCAGAGTCAGACAAAAGATATTCATATATAAAACAGCATTCCTAGAAATAACCAATTATTGAGAAATAATCTGCTTCATTTTATATAAAAAGAATACTTAAATCCAGTTCAGTTTACGAACTGTTTGTAAATATGTATCAGAATCACCTTAGAGGTTGGCTTCCCAATGTAGGCAATATAGCATCCTAGGAGACGTTAGACTGATCCAGAGGGTCTGGGTTACAATTTCGGCGCGTTGAGTAAAGTTAAGGAGGCGGTGGAAATATTGTATAAAGGAAGAAAGAAGAAGTGAAAACAAAAAGAAATTCCAATTAAATTTATAATCTTTCAGTGTTTAGAAAAATTAGTTACTGGAAAATATTTCTAAATTCATTTAATAGACTAAGTCAATTTAATTCGCATGAATTTGATGTACATAATTTTGTAATGTTTTTCTTCCAGACTAACAGGAATCATGAAGATCAGAAACAAGATTCCAGTAAATTTTACTATTGTGAAGTTCAAAATAAACATTTTAGAAAACAAACAAATTAATATTTCCACTTGAAGCATTGAATTTAGATATAGAAAATTATAAGTATCTAAAAAAGTGTGAAATGTATATTTTTTTATTAAGTATTTTATTAAAGTGAACCCGAAAGAATAAATTTGATTATGATCTATTTTTTAAGCTTTATACCTTTACATTTAAGGATACATGATAAGATTAAAAAAGAATGGTTAACTTAGATATTAGAATCAATAATAAAACAATGTGATTCAATATTAAAAAGGACGCAAAATATAGGGCTCCTAAAGTAATTTATTACTGATTAGTTACAATAGCTACTGCTTTATCAGCTGTAACAGGATTTGTAAATATATTAATTCCACCAACTACATACGCAATCATTATTGAACATGTTTTACAACAATATCAGCAAATATTACTAAATCGCCAAAGTTTAACTACTAAATTTAATTAGATTAAGAAACAACTTACCGTAAAAAACTGATCCAGTTGATCAAAATGTTTAAGGATGAATTAGAGATGTTATTAACAGTTAATAAAAACATGCATAATGAATATACTAAGGAAACCAATGAAACAAATTAGGGATGAGAAATATTAATGCCATTGAATAATATACATATGAACACCTCAGTGGAAAAATGGTAAGCGCCATAAGAAAATTTCCACAGAATATTGAAAATAAAATAAAATTGTGTCTAAATCTTGAAACTTAGAGCGCAAACTTTTTGCTTTTTGTATCCAACAACTGCCAGGAAAATGGCCAATAAAAAACGGTTCATTAAAAGTCACATTTTTTATTGCCTTTATACTTTTACCTGGATCACATTCTATTACTCTAGGATATACCTGAAAAACAAAAAGTTTGTGGTCGAAGTTTCAAGACTTAGACACCATTGTATTTTATTTCCAATATACTGTGGAAATTTTCTTATGGCGCTTACCATTTTGTTCCTCCGAGGTGCATATTATATATATATATATATATATATATATATATATAATGTATAACAAGTGACACGGAACTAGTCGGGGGGCTGTGCACATAAGCGACCACCAAAGTTCAGAAGCGAACATAACATCCTATTTATACGATCAATGTTCCGTTCGAAAAATTACGGCGAGACCTTTTCAACGACACATCAACTACCTTTCTAGCCCCAGTAGTTCCAAAGTTGAAAATCCACTTCCCTCGAAACGCATTAACCGCTCCTGTAATCTGGATGAGTAATATGGGTTTGAACTCGTGTTGCCGACACCTTTCCAACGACAACTGGTAGTTCTAAAGTTGAAAATCTTCCGAAACCTGAGATCCATTCCTGCTAACAGATAAATGATAGGGGGTTGAACTCGTCTTGCTTAGACTTTTCCAATGACAGCTCAGCCACTTTCCTAGCTCTAGTAGTTCCAAAGTTGAAAATTCCCCTCCGCAAAATTCATTATCCGCCCCAGAAATCTAAACGAATGATACGAGCTTGAACTCGCCTTACCGAGACTTCTCGAACCACATCTCAGTCACCTTCCTAACCCTAGTACTTCGAAAGATATAAATTGGCCCCTATCTCTGGAACCGCCCCTTCAATCTGGATGAATGATACGGGTTTGAGCTAGTCTAGCCGGGAGCTTTCCAACGACACCTCAATAACCTTTCTAGCCTTAGTAGTTTCTGAGTTCAAAGTTGTCGACAACGGATAGACAAACGGACAGAGCGAGCGAATAATGCTTCGCAGTATTAGGTACTGAAGCCTAAAACGGAAGTAAGTATGTGTACGTTCCAGAATAACTTTGGAACGTTTGGAGCTATTTCAACAAAATTTTTAATATGTTCCTTGAGTCCAGGCTCAGAATATAGGGGGATTTTAGGTCACCGGTAGTGACTGTGCAGCGATATAATTAATAGAAACAGTAATTTAATTGTTTATAACAATGCAATAAATATATAATTTCATTTTTTAAGCAAGAAATAAATATAGTTAAGAATTTTAAATTCAAATTTCGATTGTTACAAAACAAAAATATATTTAGATTTAATGTTTTAAAACAGATTAAATGTGATGTTATTAATAATTTAGTGCTTTAAAGGTATGATTATTGGCTAAATACATGGGTTCGATTAATCCAACATAATCTACTTTGAAATGAATTGAACTGATTGAGTTATCTGAATTAATGCCATAACGAGTTATCTACAAGAATTGACACAAACATCGTTCTACACAATATCATTGTATTTTGGCCAACAAATCTTGTTCAATAGATCCAATTGATAGTACAGAATATCACCGTGCATAACTCGGGCAACTGAGTATTTAATCTAAATCATATACTTTTTACAGTGTGACAACGTCAATAAGTTTGCGGATACTGTTGTATCAGTAAAATTGGCTTACACATTGAAATACAACATAAGGAACAACTATATTCAACATATTTATACATATATAACGAATTTACCTTTCATCAGCATAAATTCCCTGATTAATCGCTGAGTTGTGCATTCTTTAGTCGACATAAATCATAAAATACATTTAAGTGAAGAATACCAGTTCCATTTTATCGTAAACAAGACATGTTTTCTGATTGGCTGAAATAGAACTCAAAATACAAAATACTAAATATGACTTTTTGCTTCAAATAGTGCCCTTTCAATCTGTTTTAAAATTTACTAGTTTCACCGTTGTTTCAAATATGACAGTGGTAGTAGTAGTTGTTGTTATTGTTTTAATGGGCGAGTAATTTAGCTAGTGTATATATTAATATATTAAAATGGATATGTGTTGTATATAAATCCTCGGCTCTTATCTCCCAACACGTCTGGTGAGAGTGGGAGCAGTAGACCAACTCCCCCCTCCGGGAGAGATCTCATCCAGTAGTGGATTGAATATGGCTGTGATTCCAGCATAACTCTGGAACGCCTGGAGCAACTTCAACCAAACTTTGTACACATATCACTTACAATCTGGAAAAAAATACTATGAAGGTAATACACTTCTAATATACCCCTAGGTGGGAAAAGGGTGCTCTGTAAAAACAATCGAAAACGATCGATATCAGTGTCGAATCCAAAGTTTTCGGGGTCGCTGAGATGAATATTGACTTCTGATGCCGTTTAAGTCCAAGTTCAGTCCCCATCGGCGTGGGGTGGGGGGTGATAAAGAATGAAAAATAAAATGTTCAAAATAACACTGATATAACTCATTTATGTTCCTGTTTAATAGAAGATTGGGATAAATATATGCGCGAGAAGCTCCGGAAATAAAGTAGTTTTTCTTATAAAAATGGACCTCAAACAAGTTAGAACATTACAAATAGTTTTGGAGTGAGAGTTAACAATATTAATGATAATGTTAAAGTTGAACTGAAAGTTAATAATAAAATTTTAGAAATAAATCTAGAACAATGGAGCTAATTTACTAGAAATTTAACTGTAATTGATCAGGAATTTAACAGAAGACTTTATTATGAATATCCTCCTAATTTTTAAACAGTTTTCATCTTTATATGTTATCTCACTAATTGGTAAATATAGCTGATGGTTGGTGATGAAAGCAGAAGACCAACTTTTAACTGTTTTAAAAAATTGGTTGTTTGAGATATGGAAATATGTGATGTGCTTTCACATGTGAAATTTTATTGCTCAATCAATGAAGTCTTAGTGTTTCTAAGTCATCAGCTATTTCTTTATAGAATTTACTAGCTGAAAAAAACCACTCCAAATCAATTCAAAGTTAATTTCTTAGGACTGCTAAGAGCCTTAAGAGAATCATGGGGAATAAGATCACAATATTTCTTCTTGTATCATGACAGGAAATTCTAACAGTTTAAGGGTGTCAATTCGAATGACTACTGCCAACAAAATTAGTGCTGAAGGCAAGCAGTAAACATGTCGAACTGAAACCCGTTAGTAGCCTATTGAAACTGTGGAGGTTACCTTCCTAACTACATAACATAAAAGATGCACGATAAATAGGCAATTGTCAACATACCGACAGAGGACCTAAGCACAATTATTTTACGTTAAATTAATATGTCCCCAAATAGCCTTTAGACTCATTTGATCTGATATCACTTAATTGTTAAATAGTCACATTCAAGGCAGAAGGACTTAAGTGTACCATTTTGCAAATTTCTACCAATTTACAAATAGGTAACAAAATAAAGTTATGTGGAATGAAACATCTGTCCTTTTTTAACAACTATCCAAAAAATATCAATAAAACTCAAATAATAACAAACTTATAAAGAATTGCAAATTTCCAAAAACTTTTTTCACTTCCGAAAATTTCTGCTGCGAAAGTTAGTAATTGTAACTTAAGCCCGTATGCCTTGAAAATGACGAAAGATAAATTTCCCGTTTCCTTTCCCATATGCAACCAGCATAATACAATTGTTGAGTGGGTTGCATACGGATTAAGGCTTTGTTAGATAACCTAAATCGTTTTCAAAATTTTTGGATCAGACGTAATGTATGATCCTTTCCTGGTCAAATGAAAAGATTTGTGCATATTGCCCGAACGCACAGACAAAAAGAACATGCCTCTGTCTAGCAGACACATATAGGAACAGAACAATAGACAGAATTCGAGCTTTATATACAATATTGTACCACAGACTTCCGTAGCTGTTGAGCAGTTTATTTTCAGGTATTTAATATTGACTTTTTACTATATTTTTTATAAAAATCGAAAGTTGGCCGTTCCTAGAAAATAAGCGTAAAGCCAATAACCATAATATAAGCAAAACTCAATGACGTGCACCGTATCACAAATGCCTATCAATGTACTGTCATGAAGGTGATAACCTGTTTGCAGGCGTTAAAAAGGAAACATACAATTTATATGTAAGTGCGTGCTGTGTGTATGTATACGTGCGTGATGTGGAATAGATGTGTGCGAGGTGCATCCAGGTGTGCAAGAGAGGAAACAGAGTGAATTCCTCGCTTGTTGCCCTATGGGAGTTAAGGTGATACTAAAACAAGACTCACGGCTCCTGCTGGGCTTACTTTATATACACTAGTAGCGAGGAAAGATGATACCTGTAGGTAAACACAGGGCGAAAGGACAGAGGCGTGTTTCACCTGTATTGAAGAGGTTCTCTAACAACTTGACATTTGTTTTGTGAACACATCAGGCAACCGTAGTAGAAGTTGGGAGTTCAAGAGATCGGAATGAGAGCTTATTTGCTTTCCCCACACAGACATACAAACACGCGCGTAATTCGGAGAAAAATTTCTGAAAATGATCTACAGACAAAAATAATAATAAACTTGAGGACTACAAAGCAGCAGCTTCGAGTTAATTATATGATGGTCTTGCATTTTCCGGGTATTTTGTGCGCAGTTTTTATATTTTTGATGTTGAAATAATGTCCTTTGGCCAAACTGATTGTTTGCTATACAGCCCAATATAATGTAGAAAAGTTTACTAGCAATAAAATAATTTAGAAAAGCGCCAACAAATGCTTATAGTAACTTCAGAAGAGGTAATATGACTAAATAGAATGACGCTTTCTTCATGCGTTGTTAGCGGGCTTTCAGTACCCTGCGAGGGTTCTCTAGGCGGCTGTAAGATTTATAAGATAAACATAAATATGTGAGTAGTCAAGCGAAAAGAAATCTTATGCAGTAAAACCCCACAAAGTGGAGAAAACTCTATTTAATGCTCAAAATTCTGGACAGCCGATCCAAAATAAGATCATCGTTAATAGTTTAAGCAATAGTTGCTTAGAAAGTTGTGCAACTTGTTTTATTTAGTTTAGAAAATTACAATGCATTTAGAATACAAAAGAAAACCAAATTTCCCTTTTTAAACCCATTTTTCAAGGTTCATTCTTGCCTGACTACTCACATAATGAATCTATGGATAATATTTTATCCGGATCAAAAGAAATCGGGACAAAAAAGGAATGGAAAAACTCCAACGATTTGCTGTGTCATGTCTTATGAACTAATGTTATAATTTAATGTCTTTTAACGTCCCAATGCCAAGATTCAGTTGAAACTTTATTAATTATACTTGTAATGGAATTCAAATAATTTAATAATGCACATAAATGTGAGTTACATTACAGCTTCCTCTTCTTCCATGACTACTCACTTCCGTTACGTATTAGGGGTGACCGGACATTAGGTCACTTCTCGTATATTTCGAGCGTCTATTCGATGGTCGCGTGTATGCAAATTTATCATTTAATGGTGTGCGTTTGCGAAACGTTCGGAGAACACTGAAATAGACGAAGACTGGCTGTGAAATAATGATTTAGCTTCGAAACTATTCCGAAATATTAGTTTTATGAATACAAAACTCAATTAAATTAATTAAAATGAAATAGGCTACACGAGAAAGTTATATGTTAATGTCGTACATGTGATATGAATTTCATGAAATTCCATTATGGATGAATTTTCAACATAGTCATTTTTGGGAAATTGGTAAGCTTTCACCAGCGCTCCCTTTGGGTCAAACTATTTTAGATATTTTTGCTGGAAAATTCGTGCCATTAATGAAAGAATCTTTGGTCTTGAGATGAAACTTGGATTATAAAAACATATTAAATTACAAATGATCTATTAACACACTAGTAAGTTTTTGAAAATATTTAATTGAAAGTCATTCGTATTCTATCTACTTCTATTTTATGGAAAGTCACTATACATTACTTCTCTATTAATTAGCATTAGGGAGATTATTTTTTTAAAAAATATTAAGATGTAGTATGCAAGAAATAGGAGATAGTAAATTTTGTTCATCGGTAGGTCATACCTGCTCCCTCCCTTATTTCTAAATACGTACTAACTCATACTTTAAGCCCTGGCGCCTGCTAATTGAACAGAATTCTGACTTTTCAGATTTTCGTTGAGTCAAAATCTACAAATGTCATCGTCAACATTTAAAACTTTATGGGCAATTTTCCCGAAAATAGTTTTCCACTTCCATGGTTAAAAAGATTATTGGTTGTTCTTACTTGAAGTATTTTCCATATTTATTTAATGCGAATACTGTTTCACCTGCATATGCTTTCTTTATTGTAATTCTGACAAATAATTTTGCCTAAATCTCTAATCTCTCGCCTCATTGAAGCTCGAATTTTCCGTTAACGTTGAACGGAGTAGCTTTATATTAAGACACTCCTCATGCCATGTGGGCTTTGTGGTGGACAAACACCGTGTGTGTGGATTTTCACGGGCTTCTGCCATTTCCTCTCACTTTCTTCATTCCACCAATCCATCCTATCATCATCCATCCGGTATGAGCCAAAGCTGCCTAAAGGTCTTAAAACTAATTTAAAACTTCAAATAATACAAAATTAACGTTCTACTCATTTAATTAGTTCATGGCTGCGAGAAAGTAAACGCCTTGCATATAAAAAGTTCATCTACTATCAGCTTACTTCAGTGTAGTTTGTACTGTAACAATATAACAACAAGCTTTATGGTATCAAGCAATTAATAATAGGTAGATCGAAAGATAAAGATTGTGATGTCATTGTTAAGAGTTCAGCCAGTTACCATAACACATTTCGCACATGTCAACTAATTCACCAATTCACACGAGACATTGACTATCAAAATGCCTGCGGACTTGGCGAAATTACTACTGCAATTGCTTGGATAATTTGTAGATTAGCGTTGAACTGAGAATTCACTTTATGGTGCTTCAATAATTCTCATAGCTTCGGTCGGTCAAATTCGAACAATCATGTTTTAGAAGAGCAAAGAAAACAGAAATAATTTATAATCAAAAGTTGATTGTTTAAATTAGAAGTAAAATTTGAAAAGGTAATTATTTATACCCTACCTATGATAAAACTACTTTTTTTAAATTTTTAACCCGACTTAAAAGATGGAGGATACAGAATTCGATCCGTATGAATGAGCTTATTTTTAACTTTTGTTCAGAATTTGAATTTTATTTAAGGCCTCTAGGCAATTTTGGCTCAGGCGAAATGGATCATGATGATGGGATAGTTGGTGGAATTAAGAAAATGGAAGGGAACGGGAGAACCCCAAGAAAACCCACTCACACGATTATTGTCCACTACAAAGCCCACATGGCACGAACCGGAATCGAACCAACGGCCCAATGCACCAGAGGAGAACGCTCCCACTGAGCCACCTCGGATGTTTGTTCGGGTAGATATATGAAATGGATTAAGTTGAATTTATTTGTGACTTTTAGGCATTTACGGCTTAGGACAGAACATGGTGGGAAAGAGGATGTTGAAAGGTAGTCAGTCAGGCATTAATGTAGAGGTTCCATACTGGCATTTGGCTGGTGTGACTGAGGAAAATCCGTTTTTATTTACGATCTTTATGCAAATTTGTCTCAAGACGAGTGGACAATGACTGGAGAAATGATGGAATGAAGAAAGTGGGAGGAAAAGGGAGACACCGAGAAAACCCACACAGACGATGTTTGTCTAGCACAAAAACCACATGGCACAACCCCGGATCGAACGGAGGACTCCACGCACCAGTGGTGAGCGCTCTACCACTCAGCTACCGCAGCCTAAAAACACTGGTAAAACCTCAGCGAGGATGGGTGACCATAGAGATCGTTCCCAGGACCTTCCGACTGTTAAGCCAATGCTCTACCAACTACAGCTGCTCGGTAACTTTAGAATAAAATCACAGATTTTAGTGAAACATTTTTGCTTTGTAGGTGAGGTTCCTAAGGTGATTCCAATACAGTATTTTATTTAGGTACATCGTACCTTTTCCACGCTAACGAGATCAAAACATTCTGAAAAATATCAATTTGCGCCAATTGCAATTAAATTGGGAAGAATATTCTCCATATTCAATATCTCCATTGAAATACATTTTAATTGTTTAAATGAATAACTATTTTCATGGTAACGAGACATTATCATTGACCATATATACAATATTATTTAAGGCCAACCTCGTAGTTGTATGGGTGGGGCGCCAAGCCAGCGACTCGAAGGTCCCGGGTTCGAATCCCGGCTGGGGCATGGATGTTTGTGAGTTTTAGAAAGTTAACAACTAATGGACTCGAGACGGGCCAAAGTCATTAGTTACTAAAATGCCTCCAAAATACAAAATTAACTAAATTTTTGTATTATTTAAGAACGGTTGTACCGATTCAATGCAAACTTGGCATGATGATACTCTTAATGTATTTATCAAATTAGATTTCCGTAATTTTTATAGTTTCCCCGAAACAAGGAAAAACATATTTCTTTCCTTTTTAGGACGTAACTCCGGAATGGATTTATCGATTTTCGTGCAAGTTTCAGCCATATTTTTTGAACAAATGGCTCGATTCAGGTAATATTTTGCACAAAAAATGCCCTAGTAAGTCCAGCTACATTTGCATTGCTAAACGGTATTGTTAAAATTTACAGTAATTGTATTCATCATTGTGCTACGCTAACGATACTTTTGTGCTACGTTGACTATATCTGGTATTGTTGTATAGTTGTGATTCCTAAACAATTATAGTTAAATTTTACATTACTGGGAAAATCATATGTATGGCTGATAGGACAATATTCCTTCATGACCTACAAGTCTGACAATATATTTATTGCTGTTAGTTGTTGGATGTGCATGCACAGAAAATGAAAGGAATACTATAGTCACAATAACTATACTATTAGCTGGGACATTGTGTGCTTGTGTGATTGGAAGCCATCTGTGTCCGTTTGAAAGAAATTATAAGATTGTGGGAGGAGAAGCTAACGATGACGAGGAAAACTGAATATCTTGGGGATTTATATCCTTATTTTAAAAAAAATTAAAGGTGTAAAGTATAGCATGTTTTTGTTTCTGAATGGTCCATCAATTGAGGCATATGAGCACAATGTTTACGTCAGTTACATAAGATGATCTCGGATCAATACATATGGTCAGAACAACAATAAAATATCGTACCAATAAAATAATATCATTGGGGTAACCATAAAATCCTATTTGTCATTGTTGAAATTGAGACAGCAATACAATACAAGTCTCGCTAATCTTGTACTGTCATTATGACAAAACATATGGTTAGGTGTATTGTTATCATTACAATAGCCTAATGTGAACAATATTTTATGGTGATATCCCTGTTCCAAGTTAAATTAGCAAGATGTTTTGTTAGCATTATAGCTAATTATACAATAAGGCATAGTTGAAATACGAGAACTATATATATTGTTAGAAATTGACCTAGGGTACCATACAGTATTTTTGTGGTAACTATACACATAGTTATAACGACAATGTCGTACCATACAGTATTGTTATAGTAACTATACATATAGTTATAACAACAATTTCGTACCATACAGTATTTGGTAAACTTTATTTTGTATGGGCCATTCTAGTAATATCTGACTTCGGCCCGTCACGATTATCCATCACGTTCTAGTTAAAATCCACAATCACAAACATCCATGCCCCAGCCGAGAATCGAAGCCGGGACCTTCGAGTCGCTGGCTTAGCGCCGTAACCCGCACGGCTACCAGGTCGGCTGCCATACAGTATTGTTGAGGTAACTATACATATAGTTATAACGACAATGTCGTCTTGTTGTTTTAACTATATGTATGATACCCTAGGTCAATTTCTAACAATATAGGTATAGTTGTCGTAACTACATAGTATGGTCAGACATAATCACAGTATTGTAATTATGACAATGCACCTAACCATGTGTATTGTCATAATGACAATACACAATAAGCAAAAGTTGTATTGTATTTGCAACCCATAGTGTTGCTGTTGCAATTTCAACTATGACAAATAGGATTATATTTTTTGAGTGTGCGTTTTGTAGAGAACGTTTCTCTGGTGGTCTCGTTATAGTACCTTTAAAGTAAGTAGTTTTGTTTCCATGAAATGAGACTTAAACGATATTAATTCACACCGATTCTAACCAAGCTTCAGTAAGATATAGGGGACTATCTTCAATAAGTTTTATTGCATTAGAATCCTTAAGCTAATTATAATTTTCATTATAGTGAGACCCGATTATTAAACTCATATCCGTGCATAATGTGAAAATGGTTTATCCGAAACAATCCATATTTAGCGTGATAATAAAAGAAACTACCCTCAGTGTTTTAGCCATATTCAATTTTTAATTCCTGCTTCCATGGAAATGACACATTTTTTAAAAAAAAGTTTGACTTGCCCAATCCGTCAGAAACTTTGGTATGATTCTAACGAAGCCAGTATTGTGACATTTTCGAGGTAACAGATTTATAAAAATGTTTGTTGTCAGACTTTCTACCATGATGTGACTATAAACTAATATTCTCGCATCAGGTGAGAACGGTTTAACAAATTCAAACCAAATTGAAAACTTTGCTCAAAAAGTAAATACAAAGAAAGTTTAAAAGGAAAATAAACCATAGAAGGTAAAGGGTAATAGCGCAATAGTTAAGCAAACGTTTACTAATTACTTTAAAGGATATTTTTGTTTTAGAAATAGCCATTCTTAGAATCTGATAAGAGATGTGAGTTTCGTAGTTATCAAGCGCGTAGTTTCAAGAACGGTGACTACTATTAAGGTTACGATCAGAACCATGCTCGAGTTTGAATCCGAGGTAGAGCGCGAACCAGCAGCTGGATTACAGGACTTTGCCACAATCCCTGGTAAAAATCCTTAGGTCAGTGACTCCTAAGAAGAGCGGAATGTGCACACTAGTGTGGCTCAAAATGTGACTTTTGTCGTGAGAAAAACAAGAAATCAGACTACAATCATCTTTAATCTTTATATCTGTAGCCCAGTTACAAACACGGCTAGGTCCATTTTTGTCACAAAATGAGTTAGACATTGTTTCCGTAAGGTGGTTTCACCCTTTATGTAATACTAAATCTCTTTCGTTACAAAAACGGCCAGAGACGTGTTGAAAATGCATTTGAAGCGTACAAGGGAAAAACGATCAAGGTCCATTTTTGAAAGTTGTGAGAAAAAACGCATTTTAAAGTGAAAACACTTGAATTTAAAGTTATTTTTTGCTCTAGGCATGTCTTCGATCTCAAGCAAAGATGCCCAAAGCAAGAATAACTTTAAATTCTAGTGTTTACACTTAAAATGCGTTTTTTCTCACAACTTTCAAAAATGGACCTTGATCGTTCTTCCCGTGTAACCTTCATTTAAATACGTGACTTCTTTACAAAAAAAAAAAACGGCCAGTTCCACAAGGGCTTAGTTTCAAACCCGGCCAGGTCCAGTGTAGCCAATCGCAGCACAGTATTAAGCCAATCACACTGAATCACAAGAAAACGAAGAAGAGGATCTGTGTGAACGTGCAACCAACAATGACGATTAGTACGATGAAGTTCTGGAAATCTTCAAGTAAAGATTTTTCTATAGAAAAGTAAAAACTGTGCTAAAGAATGTAACACAGAAAGCTTGTAATTAAGATATATTTTATTAAGTGTATTTTCTTTTCAAGAAGCAACCTCAAGGAATCACTTTCATAGTTTCATGTCTGCAGTGTGTTAAAAAGACGGCCACGTCCACACATTGGTTACAAACCCGGCCACGTCCAATTTTGTTTTGTAATATAACTTTTAATATAATGTATCACATCTGTTACACATTCAATTTTAATTACATATTGGTATCCATATACAAAAATTAGCAACATTAATGTCTTTTGTCTACAGTAAACGTTTTTTGTACGCTCCTGGAAAATTTTGCAAAGTGGACCTGGTAGTGTTTGTAACTGGGCACCTTATATTGTCGCTTCTATCACAAAGTGGCGTATCTCATTTTTTCAAACTTTTTAGGAGAGTGATTTAAAGAAAAGTACCTTCATGTTTCATCTGTCGCAACTCATTGAATAGACTTTTTGTTCTATTTTTTTTTCCAAATAGGCAAGATGTGAGGCTTTTAAAAAATGTCCAAAAAAATTGTATCCTTACAGATTAAACACATACACACACACACAAAAAAAAATAGTTTTGTTTTGCTGAGATACATCATTTTGTGATGGTCATTTTAAGCGGTCCCTGTAAACGAGACGCTATTGCGTTTGAGTCGGTATCAACAAAACATTTTGGGGGAGGATGAAACTGGACACATCTTATAGTTTCGAAGGTGATGATCTCGAATTTGACCTTTATTTTTCAGTGGCGTCACTAGAAAGTCACTTGGGTGGGTTAATTTACGATAAATTATGGTGTTGATAAAACATTTTTACGACAACTGAAACCCATCTCATCTTAAATTTTCTAGTGCTCTCATTACAAATATGAAGTTTATTTTTCAGTGGCGTGACTAGAAAGTCACTTTTCGGCGGGAGTGATAAATTACGGTAAAAAATATTATATTATAGTAGAATCAATGTAGAACTATTGACATATTTCTTCACCAAGAATCAATGGAGAACAAATTAAGTCTAAATAAATTTAAATGCTTGATTCTTGTTTCCAAGACGATAAATTACAATAATTTCTACAGATATATAAATTATAGACAGGGACCGCCACCGTTGAGTTCGTGCCCTGCAGGAACTCATATTCACCCTTGTTTGGGCTTACTTTTGCTGGTACGAGATACGACATTGGGTATGCAGTAAATGAAACAGTTTGTGTTGAAAGTGTCTGTTGTAAGGCATAAATTTTGAGGTGGGGGCATAGACCCCGAACCCCCTACTGACTTGGCCAATCATTGAAAAGGAACATTTTTTATTTCATAATATTCGTGTGTAAAATATAGTTTGATATGGATAAGAAATACAGGCGATAGCGTAACTTAAAGATCAACATAAAATATTCGGGGGGGGGGGCATAGCCCCCCAACCCCTGCACTGAGATAGCTCATTTTTATAAGGGATTTAATTTCTGTCTCATACAATTTCTGTGTAAAGTTTGGTTTGATTCGTTTCGGAAATACAGCCGATAGCGCTAGTTAAGCATAGAACTTTTCGGGGGGCTTAGCCCCCCAACCCCTGACAGAATGCGCCCATCTTCGAAAGGAACCGAATCTTTACCCATACTGTTCGTGTGTAAAATTTGGTTTGATTCGGTTAAGAAATTCAGCCGCTATCGCGAGATAAAAACGTCGCTTTGAGATACGCCACTTTGTGATGGGAGTTTTTTATCTGAACTGAGATACGTCAAATCTATTTTTGTTAATAACTTTTGAACGGCTTATCATAGAGATATGTCGATTTGAGACAAGAAAATATACACTTAATGCGATATTCTAATGGTCCTTCTTCAAAACAGCCAAATTCTGAGATACGCCACTTTGTGATGGGAGCGACGATATAAGGAACTCCATGACGTACGGCGTTCAAAAGTTTATCGCTACAGAAACATTCCTCAACATGAAAACACTGCTTGCGAGTTACTAAACTGGCAAAAAAGATGTTGATGAGTATACATATCCTCAACTAGGGTTTGGTGAGTGTTCGCTATCGTAGCACTTTCTGTAGACTATAGTTTGTTTCACAGCATTCCCAGAATGGTACAAAGTTCTAACGCCTTAATTAATGAGGTACTTACATAGCTTGCGTGATGTAGTTGCCGAGTCATTATTGTAAATTGATAGACACCGAGGGTCGATTTAATTAAGCCTTTTCACAGGGGCATTCTGATACTGACTTTGAAGTTGCGTGTTCCTTGCATAATCAAGTTACGTCCATTCTAATAATTATCTAAATATTCTCCTTAATTTGCCTCGTGTTCGATACAACGTTTAATTTAGACGCTGTGTGTAAGGAAAAGAGATAATGCATCATTAATGTGTAAAATTATTTCGATATTCGATAAGTATGATTACCACATGCTTCAGGCACATATTCATGCACTTTTCGGAGACTTTGGTGGGATCAAAGGGGGGGGGGGCGTATCTAGAATTTAATTTCAGAGGAGGTCTGTTCCAGGGTGAAATGGAGATTACATATTACTCATTTTACATGTAAATCGTAACGTTGGGAAAGTCCAGGCCTACCATTTAAACTAATAATTTGTTTTGCTTACAAAGTATGCATAATTGTGCCTAAAACTAATTTTACATTGAAATAGAGACTAGATGGGGAGACGTCCTGGACTCATACAGCGCTGCTTTCCTGACCCGTATAATCTGAAATTCATTTTTCTCCGTTAATTAATGTAGTTTATGTGTTCTATTGTTGAATTAGAGGCAATGTGGAATTAAAGTTCCATCAAATTTCTTCAATGTCAAGCGAAAATAGTAAGATATACACTGTGTCCACCGCGGCATCGTTTTCTGTTAAGGGTGAGGCTATCTATCCTTCGGTAACAACGGTTCAACACCCACTCCCTGCAACGTTTTAGCCCCAAAACAACAAAGCTTTTTATGGACATAATTTAACTTGTGAGAAAGTGTATACGGGTAATTATGGTAACTTTTTCTAAATTATTTAGCGAAAAATTGTTGAAAACATATAATACCGCAAATGATGAACAATCAATATAAATAAACAAAGCAAAACAAATAAATAAACAAACAAAAAAGAAAAAAGAAATTTAGATTTATTTTTTTAACGAACTTTTTATTTACAACACTACTTCTAGGACAATGTATTCCAGGAACTGATCGTTAGTGATTATCGAAAAACGTTCATTTTACATTTTAATCTGACAATGAGTAGTAAACTTTCATCTTCGTTCCGGTTTCTCTTACCCTTTGCCGTAAGAGCTATTCGATAATGACCTCCGATTTTGTATTACCAAGCAAAGTTGATGTGGGTGATAAATTTGGTAATGTTTTATGTCAGACAAGTATCCAGTTCTATTACCAAATGATACATTAATATTCCGCCATATCATGTTAAACTAAAAATTCAAAAAGAAAAATAACACGAACTTAGCTTGCCTTCGTGGCTCATTTCACTTCATGGTATACATTATAAACGTCCCCCAAGAGACGAAACATTGAGAGCACAACTGGCGAAACACAACGCCGAGTGATGTAGTACATATGTTTTCCACGAACAGTTTCACTCAGGATTACAAAGCAAAACACACACATTCATAACATTGACTATTTCCTCAGTAAAAGTCAACAACTGCGATAATCTTATAATAAAGTTTGAAACACTCCATTTCTATCTATGTGTGGTGGCTCTTACAAACAACGAGAGAGGTATTCCCAACAGACAGCCCATGAGCCACATCCGGGCCCATAAGCATTTCTGTTGGTACGCCGTCAAAACAATCACACGTGAGAAAATAAAAATAATAACAAATAGAATAAATCGATATTTTTTCCCTCTGGATTTCACATTTTACTCAAGAGTGTACTGGTAATTTGAATCGTGGGCACGAGGCGCGGTTTGAGCCTTTATAAGCCACTACCACTTGTAAAATATTGACGATATCAGATAACCTTATTAAATAATTCAGTTTCTCTCCTTCTTCTTATCTAAAAAGTTATTTGTAATGGTCATTAGTCCTTGACCTCCGCAAACTTGATATAATTGTAGAATTAGCATAAGTGGTTCCTTACTTCGTTCATTTTATGCAGGCTAGACGTCCTGCTGTGACCTCAGTCTGCCACATGTTTGAGAGGTGAAGTTCATAAGCGACTACTCTCTCGGAGGACAAGGATACGGAAGGTACTGGTCAGGGGCTTAGTTTAGGTACTACGCCGGAATTCACTTAGTGGCACTGAGGAAAATCCTGATAAACCTCAATTAGGATTTGTACAGCAGGACTCGAACCAGTTTGCCTTCCCGCTATCATTTGGAAGTCCGTGAGGCCATCCTCTCCAACATTTACGGAGATGGAGGAGGGTGAGAGGTGAATAGGTCTTTCTCTGTGTAAATTAGATACTATTTGATTTTAGTAAATCATTTGATTCTAATATTTTATTCATGTATATCAATCTTTCTCAAAGGAAACTAGGAAAGAAAAATTTTGCTTAGAATTTAGAGCCAAAGCACCATACTTTGGTAAAATAAAAACTATAAAAAATACTTTGCTTTTCTTTGCCAATATCCCATTAGAAGCGCTAACAGTTCAGTTCTTGTATTCTCTGTGTGCTGAAGTTAAATAGCACATTTCTTTCTCATTCCGCAATCTTTGGAAGGAAATTAACTTCCTGAATTTCTATCTTTCTCCTTCATTCGTTTACTCTCCTTTGATGATTGCTTGAAAAATCGATACAGTCGATGAAATTACCAAAAGACATTAGTTTCCATCTTGTAAAGATTGACTACATCAAAGGACATGGCAAAAATTAGAGCTCACGAATCTAACGTGCAATTTCATGATCAAATACAAACTGTTAACAGAGCATTTTATTCTGTGTATTGGATTCTACAAAAGATACCAGCATATCCTCCCTATATATATATATATATATATATATATATATATATATATATATATATATATATATATATATATATATATATAGCTACGTATAGAAATATGAAACGTTAATGTCGTGTGAAATGTTCATACGAAATGCATAAATAAAGTAAATTTCAAGTTCAGAAAGTTATATCAGAACATTTTGCACAACCACAAATCCAAACAGTATTAGACGAAGAATAGCACAAGTTCAAATTAGCCATTTTTTGATTACCGCAAAAATTAATATTAGCTAGAACTAACAATTTAGATTAGAAAATGTGCTTATCAAAGACAATCACTCAAGAAGGAGAGGACAATTGTGATGTACCCAGTTCCTGTGGGCCACTTGTGAACACTGTGGACTGCGAATAGACCCTGGGGAAACAAGCTGGTTTGAGTCTCGCTACCAACTGAGGTTTCCCAGAGTTTTCCTGTTTCACCAGCCGAATACCGAGATGATGCCGCTATCTTCTCCACCCTATTCTCAAAACGGTGCTCACAAGACGTTATTCCTCTGGCATGAGACGAGTTTAGATAATAGCTGTTTCTTCAGCCCATAAATTAAAATTTAGAAAATTAGAAAATAAATGCTAATGTTTTGACATCTGAAGAACATGATGAACTTCACGAACGTTTAGAGCGTGATAATAAACAGTATTTGTGAACGACATTGATACTTTTTTTTTTGTAATTGCAAACATTCACTGACAAATAAAAGTTGGTTTAAATCAACAACAGTACATACCCAATGTTTTATTTTCATTATTTGCGATTGTTGCCATGGTTGTAAGTACTTAGGCATATATGAATATTCAGTTGGATTGTTATAACATTTTTTCAAAGCATATAGAAGAATTAAATCATATAGAAGGAATAAATTAATGATAGAAGCGAACTGAATCTATATTTCTGCACATAATTCAAAATAGGATTTTTTGGCTCGTACTGCTCATGCAGTCATCGACTCATATGTGAAAGCAAACACATTGTCAAGTATGAGATTGAGAAAATTTGTTTCTCACTGAAGAGGTCTGCTATTTGTAGAAGTGCTGAAATATGGAGTCAAATTTGTTATATATATATTCCTGGAGATCTTCTTTGTGGCTTAAATGTTTTCATGTTAGTTATGTTACGAATTCCTTTATTGTCAGTTATGTTAAAACAATATGACAGTTGAAATTTCCAGATCACCACTGTTGAACGTGTTATCATTATGGTATCCATCCAAACCACAAAGGAACGCAACCGCGGCTTAGCTGTCCTCGCGTAGAGTATCTTTAAAAACACAAATGCAGAGTCCAAGTGAAAAACGATGAGAGTTCTAAATAACTAATCTTTAGTAGTGAGCAAGCATGCTTTGTGTACGCTATAAAACTACATAAATGCTAATTGTAACATGGTTCTTTTTTATGATTAATTTTCCTTTTCCTCTTACTATCAGTATACTACAGTCGAACAGCAGGTCCAACAAATGATGCTACGATCTTATTTTCAAGTTAAAATGGATTGATCGTTTCCCCCTCGACGCTCCAAATATGTTATTCCAACGTTCATTCTACTTACTACGACAGATATGCAGTAGATTTAGTTTCCAACGAAAATTAATATTTTTAGAAAAAATCTACGTTAAGTAAATCAGATGAAGTATAATATTATTTTCTTCCAAAAAGCATGCGGACGTTTTATAATAGGATTAAATTTAAAACTGTCCAAATAGTGTACAATTTGAAAATAAGTATTGCTTTCAAATAACGCTGATAGACCATTCGTAATTTCTTTCCACATTCGCAAATAATTCGAAATTTCATCGCGTAAGCTTTATTCTTGCACCTAAAATTACAGGATGGCAAATCTTTCAAATATAACAGCTGTTATTTAAGACTGAATAACATAAAAGAAAGGTCATAGGTATTTCCCAATTGTTAAGATTTCCAGCTTTTACTCGAAGTTGAGAGAGATTGGGGCGGTGGTGGGAACAGAAATAATTAATTCCAATGCCGATTTGTAATGTTCTTCAAAAGTACCAGGGTCACTAGGAAATTTTCGAGATGTGGCCAACTGAAACGTAGGAAATGATTTTTTTTTGTCGTAAAAAACACCCCGTTGTAAGTGGCGTCAAAGAGTTTCACAATTATCACGCCACTTGTTAGGAAGAGGAGGTTTACCAAGTGGCTGTGCTACTTGTACTCACTGACAGCATCTTTCAGTGGAAGGAAATCGACGTCCACGAAGTTTTTCCTTCACCGTAGGGAACTAAAAACAGTCACACGATCCCAGGTCAGGACTATAGGGTGGATGAAAAAGTTTAACAGGACTGTCTTCAATGAATTGAATTGTGAGGTTTGCTGAATATGCAGAGGCATTGTCGTGGTGAAGCATGATTCACCGCAAGCAAGTTCTGCGTCGCCTCTCCTGCATTATCTGGAACACTTCTGGAAGACAAACACTGTGTACTATCTCGCTATAACAGTTCGTTGATTTTCCAAAGGAATCGTGGCCACATGTGCACTTCGTGAGAAAAATGTCGTCACCATTTTCTTGCCAACACTTCTTACCTCTTGACTTACATGGGTGCTGCTTCTCCAGAAAACAACCAGACAGACGATTGGTGCTTTGTATCGGGATCAAATTGTTATATCCACGTTTCGTCACCACTAACTACTTCTGATCCCCTCCTAGAGTCACCATTGTTAAATTTATGCAGCATGTCTTGGTACCATTCCACACGCGTCTGCTTCTGGGCATCTGTCAAGTTGTGGGGCACCCAACGTGACGAAACTTTCCTCACACGCAGTTGTTTGTGAAGAATGTTTGAAACACTCCGAGAACTAATCATAAGGGCACTAGGCATGGTACCGAGACCGAGACTAGTCTTGGTCTCGTCTCGAATTCGAGACCAAGACCCTGAACGAAACTAAGATTCAGGAATCGAGACGAGACCGAGGCTCTTTGCATCGAGAGTTATTCGAGACGAGACCAAGACCGAGACTTGTCGATCGAGACGAGACCGAGACTTACCTCTCGAGACTATAAGCTTGATTTTCATGAATGTCGAAAATATTAATTTAATGCTTTTATTCATGTTGTTTCATACTAGGAGAAGTCTGTGAAAATTAGTTTCCTTCTGATAAATTTTATTTAACATGTTATATTGTAGTTTTAAAATATGACTAATACAAGTAGTCAAGTTATTGCCAAACTATTTTCTGTTGTATTTCAAAAATAATATAAAGGTGTTGGAGATTGATTCGGAGACGAATAAATACAGACATTTATTTTCTTCTGCGAATTTTCATCCCCATGCTTTCTTCCTGCTGATATTCTTTTACTTCTGTTGACACTCTCCCGTTTATATCAGCTTCTGCTAAACCGATCCCGTAAAGACTGTAAAGCATACGTCAAGAAGTCAAACTGTCTAAATTGTAATATAGATCTTTTCTTACACCATTTACTTATTATATTTTTATAAAATGGAAATTTTTGCAATACTAACAGGTACCTTAGAAAAGATGAAAACAATATATATTTCTAGGTATATGGAAACAACCAAGTCGAAGTTCAGCAGCGAGACACCTCAACTATTTTCATAGCCCTGGTAGTACCCGATTTAAAAGTTGTGGACAGACAGACAGCGATTGTATAAGGCTTCCCAGCACTTGTTGCTGAAACATAAATATTGTATAAAGTTTCCCTTAGGAACTTCATAGTTTATAAGAAGGAAATGATGCACAAACTATCACCTATACATTCGATAAAAACAGTAATGTTTTTATAAAGTCAAGTGAGGCGGAACGAGCGTCAAATTTGGATTATCTGTATGTCGTTAGTGAAGTTTCACAGAGACCTCTCGAACAACTCAACCACCTTCGTAGCATTAATAGTTCCTGAGTCGAAAGTTATTGACAGACGGACATAGAGGGGATATAAGATTGTACATAGTATGACTTAGACACAGTAAGGTTAATTTTTTTACTTATTAAACTGTTTTGCTAGGATTTTTGGAATGACATTTTAAAATCTAATAACACGGCTTATTTGAAATATCAATGCGCATATTTCAGTTTATAAGATTCGCAATATTCTATTTGAAAGTAGAGCCTACTGGGAACACATTTTACTCTTGTCTTTTTGCTTTAATGTATGGACGTGCAGCTATACGTATCGAGTATTTGCCAACATAGCAATATTTGGATCGCGATACTGCCCATTTATGACTAGATTAGACTGGAAGTGGATGGATGATCGAGGTTAAATGTTTGCTCTGGTGTATTTCATTCGACACTAGCCGATCACTCCAATATCGTTAAATAGATTTCGATGCAGCACAACATACTCAACTTCATCCTAATAGAATGAAAATTCTCGTGTTTCTTACAAAAACTTACAACATTCCTTTCAGTTATTAACTGTTTGCGCAGGTTAATATATTGATATTTTTTGTTTTATTTTTATTTGCTCATTAAAGTGAGCGAAATGTTAACAGCATTGTCGAAAAATTTAGAAAGGCGATCATGTATAAAAAAGTAGTCAACAATGCATAAAATTAACAAATATTTTAAATAGAATGAGTTTATAAAGTCAAATAGTTAAGGATAGGAAAATGTATATTTGAATTTTACTGTAATTATTATAATTATTCTTTATATTGTAGAATACTGTTCAGCGAAGTATCGGGTATCGGAGGTCTGAAATAAGTATCGGTATCGAGAAATTTTGCTATCGCCACATCTCTAGTTTTCTTTAAATATATGTACGGCAGGAATATATCTGTAGTATAAGTTCATCGTAAGTTTGGGGAATGGAGTTTATCAGCAAACAAATCTTCATGGGAAAAAAGCGAGATATTATATTTCCGAGTCTTTATTATAAGTGCCATCCCGATATTCGCATATTGGAACTAATTTTACTTCTGGAAATCCGAGTTTTGGTGCCCAATTAAAGCAGGGCTACTAATCCGCAATAAGCAAGCATCACTACCAGATCACACAGCATGGGCAGAATATTTCAAACCTCTGTTAGACACTTTGCTTGGTTGTGAAACCAAGGTGGAGACAAAAAAAAAAAAAAAAACACAATCACAAAAATTCCCAAGTGAGATCACGATTAAATTATTATTTAATTCAGAATCTTTGAGAGAAAGAGTCAAAGAGTAATAACTACGAAATATTTATTTCATCAAACTGGGACTTAGCTTCGAAACATTTTCCTTTACCGCATCGCAGCTAGCGCTCCAGCTATTAGAGTGCTGCAATTATATGATTGAATTAGTATCCCCCATCGTGTGAACCTTGCAATGCACGCGCTGGAAGATAGAAATGTTCAGCAATTTTTGACCTCCCATCCCCCTTCTCCCATTTCATCTGCAGGCCACCAGTACGAGATAGGGGAGAGAAGTGGGGTTTTGCGAGTGACTCGCGCATATCCCCATGCTTTGGAATCTTGCCATACGATCTCTTCCATCTCTTGGCCGCAGTCACTCGTGTAACAGCCTAAATGTCCTGTGCATCTTGATGCAAAACTATTTCTGGTTGTTGATTGAGGTTTTTGGACACAAGAAAAATGAAGAACGCTTTTTTTAAAAAAAAATAATACTCTATTCATACAAATGTAAAATGCATTTTATTTAAGATTTTACTCACAGTAGAATAGTGTTCATAAAATGTGTTTGCACTTAAAATTTTACTTGAGTGTACCCATAAAACTGCTCACAATTTTTCCATTTCGATTCTGTGTGGGTACTTGTCTGTCTATGGCAATGTTATATTTAATTTGAACAACCGCCCTTAAAAGATTCTTGTCGCTTTTTAAGGAAGCATTGCAAACATAGAACAAACAGAGACTTATCATGAAATGACATATCGTGCTGACTCAAGAAACAACGACTTTATTCATTGTTCCTGTTTGTCTGTATGTCTGTCTCTCTATCTCTCTCATTCTCTATGCATGTGTCTTTTATTGAAGCCGATAGATTGTTCTTTACAAGAAACTTTGTAAGTTCCGTACTGTTCAGTGAGATCCATGAACGTAACTGTGGGTACAAACTTGTTCACTGATGATAATTTGTTAATTGAATCAAAGAATCTTAGAAGTTATTTAAGAGAATAATATTTAGTTTCAAAACGGTAAACAAAGTTCAATGAGAAACAAATCGAGTAGTATTAAAGCCAGTTTGCTCTATAGAAAGAATTTAGCCATCGCGGCACAATAATAGTTGTGTCATTTATTACGTGACAAAAGAGCATATGTGTATTGTTCTTTTGTTGTATATATGAAAGAATCATAGCAGTGATACAGGAATCCAATTCAGTAAACAATTTGAGCGTTAAAGTTTATCTTCCTGCCGCCAGATCCGGTTAATCTGCTTAATGGACCCACGAGATCGCAAACATTTTTCGCTTTTATACAATTTAGTAATCTATCGTAGACTAATGTACGACATTATATTTATGAAGATACCCATTAAAATCTACATATTATAAATATAACATGATTCTATAATAAAAAAAAGACAAATTTATTTATATTTAATCGGAGAATGGGACGTATTTAAAGACCTACAATACGTAGCTTACATGAGAATGGAATAGGGACGAAAAAGCATTCCGAAAGGCGCACAGTTTAAGGGCTGATATCGGAAACAAATCTCCATTC
>JAGDQP010009221.1:43469-60100 GCA_022664845.1 Lepisma saccharinum
TCTGGTCACTTCCATAGAAATCTATGTGTATTTTCTTGTAAGTTGTGATAACCGAAGAAGATTAGTCTTAACATTTGGCAGGTTTACTTCTCGGTGTCAGTATGAACCAGGTTTCCAATAAAACTGTAATGTTACTCCTTATCGATCTTGGAAGTCTTCAAAATTTTGATTTTGACAACTATTGCCAACCACTTTCTTTTCCTGTACCTTTTGTTCAATTCCACTTGTTCTGTGCCATTTATTTTTCTTATTCCCAAGTATTTATTTGCTGAACAATGGACAAAGTCTCTGATTCTTATTGATGTAGTAAATGCGTTTATTTCGATTGGTATTTTCCATATCTGCAATACAAAATAACAAGCATTAGCTAATCGGTTTAGAATATCTTACGAATAACAATGTAGAAGTGCTCTTCGTTATTACAAATTGTATGAAAACATCAGTAAGTCGCTTCGAGTACGTTCGTCAATTAGATTTTTTAAAATAAAAAGATAAACGAGTGTCCACTACGCTACCTCATCACATCTTTGTTACGCACAACTTTTGGTAGACTATTGCGAGAGTGTTCAAATAATACGTTTCCTGATCCACGTAGAGATTCGTTGTAGTGAAAAGATTATATCAAAAGTTATTTTGTTTCGTGATGGGCTGATGGAGACGATAATAGGATCAGTAATAGAGATTGATTATTTTTTTCTCTCTCTTTCTTTCTCTATATGTATCGCGCTTGTTTTTACTTCCTCCACAATTTCCGCTCCATCGATTTTTTCCTTTCCTTTCTTCTATCCTCATATCCTCTGGACACAAGTTTATCTTTTGCACGGGTCGCTAAACATTGCGCGTTGTTTAGTAAAAAAAAAGTACCTCTTTTTTGCGCCAAAACCCCATTCTTCAGCATAGCTTATTCCCTCCTTGCCGCACTCCGCACCAATATCGTCATGTCTGACCCTACAGTATACGTGAATCCTTTTTTATTGCTCGTTAGCACGCCACTAGACCCCTCAAACATGAATTCTTCGTTCGGTCACCATAAATGCATGCGATATGGGTTGTCATATCTAAAAGAGCGAAAGAGGGAGGAGTCCAGAGCTAGAGTGGAGACTATGAGTAAGTTGATGGTGCTTGGAATACTGAAAATGCCCGTTATCCAACTTTCCCTTCATGTGGACGGGGCAATAAGAGAGGAGGATGAGGAAAGCGTGATGATGACAGAGTGACATAATCCAGAAAACTTTCTTTTTTGCCTTTATGCCGACAGAACTAAAAAAAAAGGACTGTTCAACATTCTACAAATGTTGTGCTGATGCTAACCATCATTTAGCTTTAGTCTTGTTTTTCCCTTGCTCTTTCCGGACTCCAAAATAGTGCACACTTACATAAAAGCACTCTCATAACTATCTCTGAAGTAATTAACCATGATATTATCACTGACTTACGAACAAGAGGTTCGGAGGTACAAATTCTAAGAAGATATTAGAATTAGAGTTAAATTGGATTGTTAATTTTTCTAACCTTATTAAAAACTCAAGTCTTTAGGTCGTCTCAAGAATATGAAAGATGTGAGCCTGGAATTAATTTAGAGTACTATTCCAACATTTACAATGTTTTTTCTGTGTGTGTGTGTGAAAGAAATAACGGAAAAAACAGACCGGTTCAGGAAATCTGTCGATTTCAAATAGGAAAGCTCTCCATCTGCTATACCGCATGTTTTGGATTTCATGTTAATTTTAACCTCCTTGTCGTTCAACTTTAGCTTTCTGACTATAGTTATAAATACACAGTACGATCTTAAAAATGTAGCATTCATAATGCTTCGTTTCATTGTATCATCAGGATGGTGAATACAAGATTACTTGTGGGCATGAGATATTACTAATAACAATTATTCTGAACTGACGCTTTTATCATATTGTACAGTCACGAACTAAAGTAAATGGAGATTGGAATTATAAACAATAGTAGCATTATGCTCCAGGAGCATTGTTCCACGGTACGCCTTATTGTTAGACAACCAACATGAGAGTACAAATATGCTCGAAAACGTGGAATGCCATGATATTCCTGCATTTCGAGCAAGAAAGAATTAACTTGTTCAGCATCATGTAGAGAATCACGAGAGAGACATAAATCACATCCTTGTCTTGTTCAAACACAGAAACACAGAGAGAGAGACAGTGAGAATGCATGGAAGAAGACGGGAAAAGAACGAAATAACAGAGAAGAGAAAACAAGGAAAGAAGGAAAGAAAAATGGCACAAGACATGGAAATAAATGACATTTGAACGCTTATAAACATACAGTCTGCATCTCTCTCTCTCTGCCCCCTTCTAGCTCTGTCTTGTGGTTTTCTCCCTCTGCTGGGTAAATCTCTGTCAGTATCTATCACAAACAAAATTTACTGCGCTTAATTCATAGAAGGAAATATTTGTAATGTCGCTCGTGGAATCGATTCAGAGACCTTACGAATGAGAGTCTCACACGCTGACCATTTAGCTACACAGACTATAACAAATGTGTTGTTAAATCAGCCATTAAACTCGCTACCCTCAGCGGGTTATTTATATATATCCTAGATTTCAGAACTCTCTTTCAAGAAAGTACATCCCATTGCTGGCGACGCGCTTATTCGTCAATCCCAACCGGTAAGAATAAATAGAAATTTATTAGAAATTGTGCGTTCAAAGTGCTTTTAGCAGAAGTGAGCGATGTAAACGGTTGGGGCTAAATACAGAGCCGAGAGCAACAGTTGTTAGCTGCCTAGTGTGGCGTATTGGTAGAACGCTGGCTCACGACAAAGAAAACCGGGTTCGTGCGGCCTGAGATTTCTTCCTTTTTTTTTCTTAAAAATATATTTTGAAAAGTTTTAATTTATTAATAATAATTCCTTTCTTGCATTTTCAAGATTCTTTTGAAAAGTGCATTTTTGTACAAAAAAATCTTCTTCTTGTCTTAAAACATATTTTTCTAAGCTCATATTTATCATGAATAATTACTTTCTTCGATTTGTCGTAGATTATATAAAATTAACGACCATGGGTTAGGGTAGGTTAGGTAGAGTCAGGTTCGGTTATGTAACTTTCTTTTGAAAATACATTTCTATCTGTTTGAGCGAATCTGACTTTACCTAACCTCCGCTAACCCATGGTAACTAAAAATGGAACTCAGGGGAGGGGGGAGGCCTCGGTGAGCTGTGGGTATATGCAAAAGTGCTATATTGCGTATGCCCACCGCTAACAGGGGGCTGCGCTCCCCTGAGGCTCACACCACCCAGCTCCCTTCGGACGCACCGTGTTTCCTTGCACACCACGCGAGCCAGACCTGGTTTATGTATATATATATACATATATATCCTAGCTAACTGTAGCCTTTATTTGTATGCCAAAGCAATTATGAATAATATATGTGAACATATCAAAATAAACTTTGAAAGAAAAAGAAGAAAAATGTTGCCCCTGCCGGGATTCGAACTCGGGTTTGTTTTGTAGTAAACCAACGTCTACCACACTACCGCTATATATATATATATATATGGGGCTCAAAAATTTCGGTGTTGACCCAGCATCGTGAGGACAATTGGGGAGCTGCTGTGAATAAAATACAGTAGCGATCACAGTGAGAGCTTCGGCTCTCCTCTCCCAACCCGTCTGGTCAGCGTGGGAGCAGTAGCGAGAGGCCTCATCCACTAGTGGATTGAATATGGTTGTGATTTAATATATATATATATATATATATATATATATATATATATATATATATACATAAACCAGGTATGGCCCGCGTGGTGTGCTAGGGAGCTTAGTGCGTCCGAAGGGAGCTGGGTGGCGTGAGCCACAGGGGGAAGCAACGTATGCGTAACAACATTTAAGGGAATAGTATGAAACAGTTTTATCTCTCAATTCTATTTGAGAGCAAACATTGCACATTTACAACTGCAATGAAAAACTAAAATTGTTGCATCATTATCAATTCCATTTTATTGGAATTTCTGTTTCTTCTTGTGTTCCTTTATTGGATAATTGAAGTCTGGGCACTTGTTAAATTATTCTACCCATAGATACCCAACAACCCAACAAACTGACAAATATTTATTTTGTGCATGCGCGCCAACTGTGAATAAGTCAAGGATATGTAGTTTAGTTTATAAACCCGGAATAATTTCATTCCACAAATTGTACAGTTGCAAGTAATTATCCCAAAAGATTCCTCTCTATTACTATAATCACACTCTTAACTGAAAAAGATAACTGCTTGTAATTATTTATACACCAATTCATTCATAATAATAGCCAACATTCCAATTATTATTTCTAAAGCTAACAAAGAAACCCGGGAAGGAAATATTGATGTAAACGTTTAACATTGTGAAAATCATAATACTTTAGGATATTCCAACTAATCTTCATTGAAAAAAACAATTACTGTATCAAGTAAGAAACCTGTTAATTTCCCCAGAACGTTCTACCATCTATTCCTCATTAAGATATTGTGTTCATTTGCACTACAATATACTGTCATTTACACCCAATTTACATCGATATTTGATCGATTTCTTCGCGATTAAATTATCGATGAGTTTCATAACTTTATGGTATCGGGAAGGTTAAATTTAATCACAATTGAAACAATGTAGTTTTAGATTTATAGTAGTTTTAGCATCAGACAGTTGTAGAAAGCAATTGGCCATTCTGTATGTTTCAAAGTATGTATTACTAAATATTTCGTGTCAAATACGGACATGCTTTATTCCTAATTTATAAAATTCTGACTGTTTTGCCAATAATGTTACAGTATGATCACTTAACTGTGCTGATAAGAAAACTTTATAGTATACGTTTGCGTCACTAATAAGCAAGTAACTCATTCTTACGCTGTGAATCTTATCAGTTGACCTCAAGATCATACATAAAAATCAGTCCATGCTCTTGAGATTAAGGTTTCGAAATGGGGAGAACGATCGTACAGAAGAGCCTGATTTCACGCCAGCAGCACAGTTTAACGTCTTAATATACCAAGCTTTGCTTCCAATTTTTCACGTTTTGCATGCGAGTAGATACAGAAAGAAAAAAGCGATTGATTGTTTAAAATAAAGAAACTAGACACTTTTGTTGCTTCGATTAAAACACTTCCGGGGTGTTTAGTGTGTTCCTCCATCTGTCAAATAAAATAATACAACGAACATCCCGAAAGGCTGTTTTTTTTATTTATTTTGTTTATTATTATTAATATTGAAGGAATACACATTGTGCAAATCTGAAAGTACATATGAGCTAACTCCTCGTTTTCTCAATACTCAGTTTTTATTCTTAGAGATACGTCATTGTTAGCAATCATGGTCTTCAGCGCATTAACGTACTAAGTCTTCGTTTACTAATTTTAATTTGTCTACTAGAATGTTTTTATGTGGTACGAAACTTTCAATAATCGATTCATACATTTCTATTTAGGTATATTACATAACACAAACATCTCTGAACAAAAGAATATATATATATATATATATATATATATATATATATATAAATCACAGCCATATTCAATCCACTAGTGGATGGGGCCTCTCTCTGAAGGGAGGTATATATATATATATATATTGACAAATACTAGTACTTTTTGAAATCATTGGTATCCATTATCCTCTTGATTTTTGAAGAATTTTCTTCTCTGGGGACCTGATAACTCAACGCAAGTAAAACACAGCACACCACCAACAGACCACAAAGGAAGAACCCAACGCTAATATCGAACTTCGATCTAAAGAAGAGGTGCTTGAAATGAATTTTTAACATTCATCTTCTCTCTCTGGAGGGAAATGGCTGGAAAGAAAAGAAAAGAGGATGAAAGAAAGGGAAGGAGAAAAGAGAGATTGAGGCGCCTCCTACAGCTCTGCCTAATGAAACTTTCAGCCTCTGCTAGATTTCAGGATGAAGATTTCTATCTTAGGTTCTCAGGCACCCTTCGTCTGAAATAGCATTCGTCAATCCGTGCTATCACTTTCTTCACATCCACTGCTATTGGAAACCAGAAGAAGAGGGAAGTTTACGGGCGACTCATCATTATTCAAAAGGAAATCCTACGATGATTCAAGTTAAAAAAAAATGCACGATATTAATTCTACCAAATTATTTTCTATGTTACTATGTATTAAGGATGAGATACGCAGTTATCTCTTCCATTATCAGATTTCTTTGTTGATTAATGTAAGTCTCTTTCTCTAAATTAAACACTTATATTTCAAAACGAACGCGTGCCTAATACATAGATTACATTATGTGGTTTACTGGTTATAAATTCTTTATTTGTAATACATTATATCATTTTATTTATAACTGATGCCCCTGGCTCTCAATTCAGCATTGAATGTATGTTTCTCCTTTCTTGTGTTCTTTTTTAGATTTTTGTTGCATATCTTCCACCTTTCAATGGCATCTCACTGTGAATTCTTTTAAATTTCATTTAAATTATGGGCAGACATGTAGAGCCGGAAATCATAAGCTATCAAACTCTGCTTCCAAACCACATTTTTTTTTTTTCAGTTGTCCTTTTCTAGAAACATTAGTGATATGCTAAAATTTAATTTCTGGGCTGTCCGCATAGTGTCACGTGCACATGGATACTTGGGCAGGATTAAGCCAGTGTTTTGTTTTCCCACTGTTTCTACTATTTTTCGAAACTTCACTAGTAAATTCAAGTAACTTATATCAGTACAAGAACCTCTTCGGGATAAAGGGAAGAGTGATACAATAATTCTACTCACAAAAGAAATGATATCCATTTTGCGAGTGACTTTCTTTGTCATTACGGCAGAATTGTTTCCTTTGTAATAAAATTAAAAGACATAGTATCCTCCCTTCCTCCATAGTAACACAAAGAAAGTCACTCGCAAAATGAATATCACTTCTTTTGTGAGTAGAATTCTTGCCCCGAAGGAGTTCTTGTACTGATAGAACTTATTTTGTAAGACTGCATATTTAAAAAAGAGCATAGTCTTCATACAAAAGGTTGATTTTGGACCATGGTAGGCTCCGTATCTCGTAAACGGTAACTCCTATAAAAAAATAAGCATCAATTTGCTTCTATGAGGACCGCAATTGACCCCACAAAACAGCCTGGTACCACCCATTTTTTGCTAAAGCACAAAGCAGACAGATGACAGATGCAGTTTTCTATCATTTGTGAAAATTCTGTGATTGGGCTAAAAAAAGGCATGACTTTTGACCCCCTTCACCTATTTTGACGTGTGATACACCGTTTGAAAGTATATTACGATTCAGAAAGTTTCGGCCGACTATCTGGTCTATCCTATTTCAGAAATGTGAAATTCTGATATATTTTTTTTTCGAACCACTGTAGGGAATCCCAGGGAGGTCCTACCAACCCAACTTTTTTCTGTGTCTTAGTATGGCAAATGCAAGTTCAAGCATAAAAATCGAGCTTATAGTTCGCTAGATCCGAAATTAGCTGCATATATGCGAGTGCCGCTAACATACTCGTTTCTTAGCGTCACTCGAAGAATTACCGTTCTTCGTGATAGGAAAACATTTAATGTCAATCTACAAATTAGGGAAGAATATGGCCATGAACTTTGTATACGTTCCAGAGCGGGATTTGCCTGGTAAAGGAGAGAAAGAACCGTGAAAGAACTCAGTTAATATGACCGGCGACAGAATTCGAATCTGTATACCTCTGCAGTACTGCTCCGAAGTCCACGACGGTAGCTACTACGTCACAGAGGTGGATGAAGACATTATTTATACTGAAATGTATTCTTGAAGTGTTGACTTTTTGCGTCTCTCTCTCCCTAAACAATAGGAGAAGAATCTTGCTTGATGCAGTCTTCTGTCATTATATTTGAGATAACCTTGATATAGAATTTTATTTATTTCTACTTGTTCGCTAAATTTGGACTAGTGGAAAAGTAAAGTTTTTAGTTGGTTCCAAATTACTTACAGCGTTTATTTTGATTACGTACACTAAAAACTAAAGTTTGTCTACTTAATACAAAGGCTTCATTGAATTGAATTTATTTTAAGGCCTTTTGGCAACTATGGCTCAGGCCGTATGGATGATAATGGGATGAATTGATGGAATGAAGAAAGTGGGAGGAAACGGGAGCACCCCGAGAAAACCCACGCACACGGTGTTTGTCCACCACAAAGCCCACATGGCATGAGCAGGGATCGATCCGACGACCCCTAGTACCAGAGGTGAGCGCTCTACCAACTGAGCCACCGTGGCCCACACAAAGGCTTCATATCTTACCTATGACGTATATAAAATAACACTTCTATACAAATAACTATTTCTCGAAATTAAAAATTTGATTACATTTTAGATCAGAAAAAATATAAAACCACACAATCTCTTATATAAATTACTCATAGATACCTGAATGATTACAAAAGATTTGAAACTGATGTGATGAGCATTATGAAGAAAGACAGCAGATAGAAGAAGATTGATATAGTACAAATAGAAGATAAACTTCAAGCTGTTGATGTTGAAAGGATCCAGTGGTTATGGTCACTGACTTCGGATACGCAAAGGGGAGACACGAGAGGTCAAACCTAATTTACGTTAGTCATTCTGATTAAGGTTCGCTCTATCTAGGCCTGTATTATCTACGTTAGAACTTATAATTTTAACACGGGATCAGAACAAGGCTTGGGTTTGAACCCGAGCACAGGCCAACATACGATGCCTCTTGTTACTTAAACGTCCCTTCCTCACGATTCTCCACAACACTTTACAGGATTTTACCACAAATTCACAACTTTATTTCTATAAATGGCAAGAAACTGAAGGTTCAGACTAATTCATTAAGAACTTTCTACTATACGTGGGAAAGCAAGGTCCTGGTGCCTTTAATTCAAGGAACAAGTCAAGAATTATACGTTTACTGTGACTTGGAAAATAAATGAAATCCCTGTTCCGAATAGTCATCTCCGAAATTCCAAAAGAGGCCACCTATTTGCGAAGCAAGGACACTCCTTTTGAGCAATCCCGGTGGGCATTTTCTCCCAGTCGAGAGTCTCTAGAAAGAGTTTTTCCACGTGAGCTTCGATGCAGGTTACTTATATTCAATTAACAGGTTGTATAAGTGGAAAAGCTCACTACACATTTTTATGAACATTAACTAGACTTTAGATTTAAATATATTGTACAAACTATACCTGAACTTTAGTTTCGCTCAATAAATATCTGCCAATTATCGATAAAGATCTGTACATAAACTTCTAGGCTGTTGACCTAACTCAAATAAATACCACATAAAAGACAAGTCATTTATTATCCACAAAGTAAGAATCATGAATTCCCATCATTTAGATGGTACCGATAATAAGAACTGTAGACAAAAGTAATTTCTGTCTGGGATGCAATATCGTGACAAAAGCGCTTAACGACATGTCAAAAGCCTGTCACGAATATGTCTTTCTTGTTTCTAATAAGACACATCTACCGCAAGTTAAAAAAGGATTTTAGGAATCGCTGGAAGCAGTATAGGTAATGTAATTGTCAAAACATGAATGTTCGGTTAACGTTGATAAATGGGAATACAATAAGATAAGGACACAGTAGAGGTATATTCTAATTTATTTCTAACAAAATTATAATTTTGTAAATTAATGGAGTTTATATAATTAAATTTCTTTGTTTCTGATAACAAACCACAATCTCTTATATGCTTCCTTTACTAAAATCTTCTTGTTATGCTTTAAAAAAATCTTGCAGTCAAAATAATACCTAGATCCTCACACGATTATTTTTTCTCCAATTTTACGTTCTGTACAAAATATTCCTTTTTACAACTTTTTATGATGACAATATTTCTCTAAATTTAAATGGTGGCCAATAAATGATGGCCTTGCACTATCGGCTTCTTTATTATCTGAGCCATACCAAAAGGATGAGACCCTTTGTTGTTGTTGTTTTTTTTTATATTATTAAGTTACATCAAATTAGAAGGATCTTTTCCAATTGGTTTGAAGGCAAACGTTTGAGTATCTTCTGGGGATTTCCTTAACTCAATCATACCTGATTAATCCAGTCACAAAAGAAGTCTTAGTTCCTGTATCACTGTTGCTATCTGGTTTGACCAAACATTCAATTTTGGTATATCATAATGTTACGGTATACATACCACTGAGCGGAAACCCTATGTGGCTTACATTAATATTTCGTTTTGTTTTACGTCTCTATATTTTTACCAGCACGATTTAGAAATTTTACTATAACACCAGTTGAAACTTGATGAGGAAGCTTCCTCAAACATTCGCATATATCAATATTTTCATTTTCACAGCCCATACTCAATTCCATAGTTATTTTTCTTTAATTCCACCTCAAACAATTTACGTATATACATGAGCAGTAGCCGTGATTTTGCTACTTTAATTATGTTCCTCATGCACATTTCTATCGCACTCCTTTTGACTATTCTGAAACATCTTCACCATTTGTTACACTTTCATATCTTCAAGTTTTCCTGAATTTGGGGAAGTTTGGACATGCCACATTTTATATCCAACTTAGGATCGATACTGGCGAGTCACACGACACTGTTGGTTACTTTGACTGAGGTTTACCGGAATTTTCCATAGTTCCACCATTCAGGTTAATTCCAAGATCATACCTAAAGTATAGACCCTGATCGCACGCTACCTTTACTATCGTCGGAAGGTACAAGCCGAGAAAAGTCATCTCTGATATTTGCTCGGAACTTAGTCCTTACAGTACAAGTATGCATGTTCACCCCATAAAAGAAATGATTCTTACCATCATGATTTAAAGTCTATATTTGTGTAATCGTAATTATAAGTTACATTTTACATCCAAAGCCTACTTCTTTAAGAATATTATTTTGTACGTAGTTTGTTTTCCACAGGTATTGAACTCAATAAAAAGAAAAATGTACCCAAAATATCTTTGAACATTATTATTTGTCAAACAATACTTAGACAAAATAAGCCGCTTGTAAAAAAATATATTTCACCACTGAAACGGTGAGAAGTGGGAGTTGTCGAAACCTGATACTCCACGTCAGACTTCGAGGAGGTACTTGAAATAATGTCTTCTACGAGAAAATTTGGAACACATGGCCTGATTACATTTATACATGAATTTGAATTTTATTTTATGTCATTTAGGCCTCTATGGCTCAGGGCGGGATAGGAGACGGGAAATTATTCGGGAAGATGTCGGTCGAGGCCTATGTTGAATGTGTCATTCCGCCATTTGCCTGGTGTGACTGAGGAAAAATCCCTCGGAAACCTCATTGAGAATGGTCGACCTCTGGTATCAAACCCGCGACCTCCCGAATGCTACGCCAACGCTCTTTCACTGAGCTACGACGGCTAAATACATGAACATACTTTAAAAAACTACCTAATAAGATGATTCGCAAAAACTCTTGTCTCTTCGCGAATGCTCTTGTCAGCAGTAGTGGCTAAGTCCGATTATACTGTATAAATGAAACAGCATTTTAAACAACATTAGAGGCCACGGCAAATACTAAATGCCATGATGGTTTTAATCATTAATGTTTATTTCCTGAATCCATTTCAGTAATCAGAATCTACAATCCAATGTTCTAAATACCAAAGCTACAGAACTAACGTGTTTCATATCTCATACCTTAAAAAAGAAAAAAAAAATGTTTCTTGTTTAACTGAATTGTTATTAATTTCCTAAACGACCTTGCGAACTTCCAATGACTCGGTCTATAGTTCTAGTACCAGTTATTTGCGAATTACTACTTTCAATGTATACCCGCCAGGTTTGAACCCAGTATGTTCAAGAGTGCCAAGGATCCACCAACCAGGGATATTTCTTTCTTATTTGTTTGAGTGAATTAAGGTTTAAGAAAAAGACAGTTATTGTGCTTCCTCTCTCTTTATACGGAAGGATAAAATTCTTTTTAGTTACGGTACGGACTCTTAAGGTTTTGGATCTAATTTTATTTAATATTTACCATTCCTTTTAAAGGTATTTCCATATTTCACATATATCCCTTCGCATCACAACTTTCTCTTCCCTTTCAACACTCTTCCTCAGGTGATGGAATCCATTTTGGAAACCTGGTAATTTTCAAACCGATGTGAGAACATTTCATCAAAGCCGTGGAATTGAATCACAAACCTTTCTCATAGTAGATGCAAACGATACCATTACGTTATCCATCGCTTTCTGTAGTTTCCACTAAATACTTAATGTATTTCATATGTTTTTCATGTTTCATATGAAACGCTCACTCAACTTCAAACAGAGCCATGCAAATTGCATACTGTTGTCTTATCAACGGACAATACCTACATTACGAGGTACATGGTTCTACTCATGCAAATCAAAATCATATCATCATTCATCGAAAATACTAGACATGAAATGGTATCATTCTACCATTGATTCAGATGGATGAGGCGGTAAAGTGGCCGAGCCATGAGCGATAGGTTGCAGGTTTGAGTCTCCTTGTGCGCATGATTTCTAGCCATCTTTTTTACTTACCGAGATTTGTATTTCATGCGTTGGTGTAAAAAGAATAAAAATGAAGGAAAATTTAACTGAAAAACATTTTGTAATTACAAAAACGATCATGCTAAAACGTGAACAATTTTTGTGATAAAAAATGTATTAGGAAATTTGTGTAATTTATATAGTAATTTCTCTCATATATATATTTGCAGACATTCATGCATGTGGTATAGGCCACAAAATATGCCATATAGAAAAATATGAAACGTTTTAATGGAAATTGCCAGTAAACGAACAAACAAACAAAACACTACACTACTAAGACAACAAACGTGGTCTCAAACTAAACTTCGCTCTCCTTTTAAAATAGAAGTTTGAATCCTAAATCTTTACCATTTCTTTTCCTTCTCATATAAAGGCTTGACAATGTGCAACGAAGGAAAGTTTTATGTTTAGGTTTGATAAAAGAATCATGAATTCTTTTTGTGACAAAAAGTGTAAATGTGTGGTAGGGCGCCTTTAGGGCAACTGGCATTTCTGTTTATTAGCTGACTTCTTTGAGCCGAGCTTTAAATGAAAATAAAAAGAAATTTGCTTTCTTATTTAACGCAATCTGAAATTATAGTAAGTTAATAATACCTAAGACTTTATTTTTTTCTTATACAACAGAATTAAAATAAATTGATAATCCTATTATGTTTTTTATGTATGAATATATATATATACATATAACACTTGAACATCAATGCATCGATAATACATACATCAAGTTATTGCGAAACGTTTACTCCACTGCCACATCTGTCATTAGACTGCATCAAGAAAGTGAAAAAATTAAAGTTGTGAAAGGAGTAAGGCACGAAGATTCAATTTCTCCAAACTGTTTTCTGCAGTCCTGGAGAGAGTGTTCCAAAATTTAAACTGCAATGAAGTTGGAATAAAAATTAATAGAGAATATCTTCATCACCTACGGTTTGCTGATGATATAGTCTTCTTTGCCTCAAGTGTAGAAGAACTACAAACCAGAATGGAAGAACTGAGTAATAAGAGTTCGAAAATAGGTCTTAAAATGAATTTAAGTGAAACAAAGGTCATATACAATCAACAGGCTGCAAAGAGGGAAATCAAGATTAGAGGAGAGACAATAGGCATAGTTGATAAGTATGTTTACCTAGGCCAGTTCAAAACATCGAATGTCGAGTTGGCTGATGAAATAAATAGAAGATGTAAAATGGCGTGGAGTTCGTTTGGAAGACTATACGTTATTTTCAAAAACAAACTACTAATGTGTCTGAAGCGTAAAGTTTATAATCAATGTTTCTTACCTGTGATGATGTACGACTATGAAACTTAGCCATTGAATGCGCAAACAATCGAAATATTAAGAGTCACACAAAGAGTAATGGACATACATGCTAGGAATAACCAAGAGGGACAGGAAGACAAATGAATGGATTCGCGCACAAACAAAGGTAGAGGATGTAATCAAGACTGCGAAGAAGATGAAGTGGAGATGGGCCGGTCACATAGCTAGACGAACAGATGGAAGATGGACTACAAATATACTACATTGGATTCCTAGAGAAAAGAAACGACCGAGATAACGTCCAAATGAAAGATGGGCACGTGAAATTAAGCGTTTTTGATGAACTACATGGATGAGAATAGTAACAGACCGAAATATGTGGAAAAAGAAGGGATAGTCCTTCATCCAGCAGTGGATAGTATACTGCTGAATATGATAGTATACGGCTGTGAATATACAAGCTTAGCGAATCAAGCCAAAAGGGTTTTAACAAGGTTTGCGTTTGCGTCTACTATGCAAAATGTTCGTGATTCAATTCCACAGCTAAGATGAAACTTTCTCACACGGACTTGAAATTTACCAGGTTTCCAAAACAGATTGCATCACCTGAATGAAAGTATGGAAAGAGAATAGAAAGATGGGATATGAGAAGGGATAAACTTTGAAGAACAAACTGTTTATTCATTACAGCAATTTTATTTATTTTAATCGTTTTCTAGGTGCAGTTTAAGTGCATTTTATGAAGTAAATTTTCCTTCATATTTCTCTCTCTCTCTCACACACTCTCTCTATGTGTGTATGTGTATATGCAGTTCTCTCGTTATCTTTGTTTCTTTCTTATCTTCTTTTTCTCTCCTTGTGCTTGATTGAGCAGGTTCTAGAAATGTATGTCACAGAATGCATATAATGACTATTTTCCTTAACGGCTGTAAGTTCCTATATCTTCCAACCGAAACGAAATGGATTTTATACCTGTTTATCTAAAAATTACCCAGATGATGTTAAACTAGCCTTCTCTGAATCGTACACTGATTAGAGCAAGAAATTAGTATCCTGGGTGGTATAAGATCAGCGGCGGTTCCTGCCTTGGGTTCAATGGTTCACTGAACCGTTATGTATTTGAGAGCAGTAATAATAAAATTAATTCACTAAAAATACAATTTGTAAATGTAAAGATTGTTCCTATTATAGAAGTGCTGCCCCGTATAACGTGAAAAATGGTCACTTTCTTTTTAGTCTATGGAACGTCTTCAACAGTGTATAAGTCTATGGTTGTTTTTCATTTCCGCTCTGGCTTTTCGCTGTACTCAAAAATGAACCTGATGCATGCAGTTGAATAGACTTCTTCGGGGAGGTGAAGAGAGGCGGCATGGTCTCTTCGGTGCTGGGAGGGAGCAACGGGGAAGTAAGATCTCGCTGCACAGCTTGCCAGCTCAGGCGAGCACAACTACTTCGGTTTTCTGTTCGGATATCTTCGGAGATAGTTCACTCATACAGCAGAATTAGTTTGCTGACGCGAAGCACAATGGAAATTAAATGGACGCAGCTAAAGAGACAAATACGTCCTTATTATAACTTAAGAAATATATTTAAAATATTTTTCTTTTTAGAATATAGAATAGGCATGCATCTTGTGTGTTGTTGAGTAAAGTCACGACACACTCTAGTGTAGAGTCTCGCCGTGGTAAAGTAAACTAAAATTACCATTTTGAAGAGACAGTGCAAAATGATATGCGCGTATGTATTGTGCATTTGCGTCCTGTAGAAATAGTCATAAAGGCAGGATTCGGAACTATGCTGGAAATACAAATAGAAGCAGTTTCAGAAATCATTTTTTGCTTTTTGTTTAGAATGAGGGTATCTTGACGAGAAAATCTGCCTTTAAAAAAAGGCGTTATTTAGCTAATCTGTAAATGCTCTTCTAGAATTCCGTAAACAGGGTTTTCGCCAGGATTTTCAGTTTGCGGGGTATAAAGTCAATTTGGGAGGGTGTAACTTTGTAAGTGAAATTTTGTGCGGTTTCTATCGATTTTTCACAGCAAAAATTTTTAAGTTGGGGATGTTGTCAAGACTTTGGGGGTAAACATCCTCCACAGGGGGGTCTGGCAGAATTACTGTGTAAATATCTTAACGCGAAGTACCCGGTTACTCATATCCAGTCATGTAATACAAGAATTTTCGCAATGTACACCAACTACTCTTTTAGTTTATGAATCCTTTATAAGCGGAGACCAGACTGCAAAAAATGGCTGTGTTAATTCAATATTTTCGGTGTCCCAGGGCGACATCGTTTTTCTTTTTTGTTAAATCGACTCAACAAACGGTGTTGATCTTGGTAAGGAATTTGAATTTGAATTTTATTTATGGCTTTCTTGCATGTAAGGCTCAGGCCGGGATAGAGCAAAGGAAAGGGTGCAGGAAGTGTCGACCAGGGCCAAAGTTGAAGGTACCATCACGGTATGTGTCTGGTGTGGCTGAGGAAAAACCTCCTAGTCAGGATAGCTGTTGCATGTTGTTGAGTGAAGTAGAGTGAAGAACCGCAATATAATATGCCGGGCATACAGAATAGGCATGCTTGTTTTGTAGGAAATCGTGGCAGTCCCAGGTAATCGCTCCGCGCAATTTCATAAACAAAACAATTTTTCATTAATAACATCAGAAGAAAAATGTAACATCAAAGAGTTGAGAAGTTCTCTTCCTGTTCTCGAGATAAAACAAAAGCAAACGAGTTGAGGTAAAGATTTTTTAGAATTTTTAAGGTTCAAATTTACAACATAAATAGATTTATCAATTTTCTACCATGAAGGAAAGACGGCTGACTTCCTGTACAAAGAAACTCCTTCTGTTAGAAGACTAG
>JAGDQP010009222.1:0-15384 GCA_022664845.1 Lepisma saccharinum
ATCCTCTAACTCTTCCAAGGCGCTGAATCTGTTGCTTAGTTCTATCTCGAATGTCTCTCTGTGTTTTCCAAGATTTTCCAGATCTAAAACTGACGTTTTTCCTCTGATAAGCTTCTTTCTCTCTAGTCTAGTATTTAGTTTCAGCTTACATCTCACCATCCTATGATCACTCGAGATTTTGAAACTGTTTAGAACAGACACGTCTTGCACAATTGCCCTGTTATTTGATAGAACGTAGTCTATTTCGTTTTTGGTCCCATTTGGGCCTTTCCATGTCCACTTCCTCTGGGTCGGTTTCTTGACAAATGTATTGGAAATGAACAGTCTGTTGGCTTCTGAGAATTCCACTAACTTCTCTCCTCTCTTGTTTTTTTTGCCAAATCCAAAGTTTCCCACTTTCGTGTCACTGCTCTGCTTGGTTCCTACTTTCGCATTGAAGTCTCCCATTACAATTTTGTAATGCGATTTGCTACTATCCAAAATCGTCTGGATCTCCTCGTATAGGTCTTCGACTTCCTCCTCCGAGTGCGAGGTTGTTGAAGCGTACACTTGTATAATTTCCATACTGTATCTCTTGTTAATTTTTATTACTACCCGTGCGATTCTATCTGAAATTCCTTCAATTCTGTGATTCGTGACTTCAGGTCTTTATTAATTATAAAGCCAACGCCTGTCGCTTTTCCAGTTTCTGTTCCTTTGAAGTAGAACGTGTGCCCTGACGGTAGTTCCAACTGTTCTTCATTCTTCCTCCACACTTCTGATAGTCCTATAATGTCCCACTTAATCCTCTTAAGTTCATTCTGCAGTTCTTCTAATATATATATATATTCTACAATTTAGAAATATTCTACAATTATTCTATAATATATTCTCAATATAATATATATATATATATATTAGGCTGGTGCATAATTCATACCGTTTTTACAATGCCATGATTTTATTAGTATCAAATACACTACACTACAATACTATAAACAGTAACAATACATTGACACACTACGTCATAAATCAATAATCATTCACGCATTCACTCAGTGATATAATTATCATCTTTCTCAATGACCGACTGCCAGCGTTCAGGTAGGAGTTCAATACCTCTCCTGTAGAACTGTTGTGGTTTCAAGTTGAAGAAATCTGTTAGCCAGGTTGTTAAGAGAAGCTTCATCATGAAACTCTTGTCCTTGAATGTTGTTAGACAAAGGCCGGAAAAGCTGATAATCAGAAGGATATGGTCTTCTACAGCACTAGATCCTCGATTAAACTCGAAGAGTAAAATGTGTCGGAATTATTAGCCTTGAAAACAGCCAAAACGAGCTGTTAACAACATACAAGTTCCCGTTCGCAACAATCAACGAAGAACAAAGGCTTCACAATGCAGTGTTGCCAACCCAATGAAGAACGGCACGGATTTATGCACAAAATCAATATATATTGAATTGAAATTATTTATTGCTTTCAGGCATCTAAGGCCCAGGCCGGGATAGGGGAAATGAAAGGATGCGGGAAGGTGTCATCTCAATCAGCATTCGCCTTGTGTGACTGAAGAAAAGATCTGGAAATTTTTTAGTCAGGATGGTCGGCCACTGGGACTAAAACTATGACCAACGGAATGCTAAGCCAACGCTCTACCACTGAGCCACGGTCCTTGATGAAAGCGAGTGGATGGAGATCTGGATAGACTAGATGTGTTCAAAAGGTGTAAATGAAAATAATCCTTTAAAGTAAATGGACAAGGAATTTTTCGGAATTATCATTCGGAAGAACTTGAGCAAAGTGATCTATAAAACGTGTAGAATAAATGTTTTAACATTTATAGTGTTGAAGAGACGGAATTCAATCACTTTTGCTTCGAACTTCTCTATACCCTAGATGATCAATTACAACGCTACAGCTGCTATTAATGTTGACGAATGTTTAGTTGAAGACATGTTTAATAACTCCAAGCCTGCTATTGATGGTAAGCAAAATGGAGGATGTCCATTGCTTTCGATCGGCCAATTTTACGTAATGTTGATTGAAAGAGTGGATTTGTATTTTGAGTCACAACGTTCAGTATATTACCACCAGGGATCGAACTAAGAATCCCTGGCTAGCGAGCGTAAGCACGGATGTAAGAAAAGAAAAACAAGATAAAATTGTTTTGCTTAATCCTATACGAACTTTTATCTTATGAATATCTTGGTTATTTTCGTGAAATATCGGAACTGTAGTTTGCTTATTCATTCAAAAAAAAAAAAAAAAAACTCGTTCCTTATTGAACAGTGACCGAAGTTCCTGTGGAGGCAACTAGTGATTTTCCAACAAGTATATATATATATATATATATAAAGACCACAAATACAGAAGCAGTTACGATTCAGCTCCAGCTGTTTCTGTCTCTCATCCTCTGAAATCACATTTTTATCTTTTCCCCTTTCACTTGTCTCTATACGTAAACGCCTCCTGGAGATTGTGGAGTGAGAAAAGATTGTAACTAGCTTAGAAATAAAAAAAAAGTTCTACCAAACTTTTTTTTTTTGTAAAGGACGAAAAAGAAGAGGAGGTAATTGCTAGCATATTTTAATCTAGACTTGCGGGGAGCCACTTCCAATAACATATCTTGAAGTTATGAGATAAAACCTTTCGCCTGTTATATTCTCAACTTTTCCACTTTTTTTATTCTCTCAGTGGCTAACCTTATCTAGAATTCTACTTCTATTTGGAAGCAGCATGGATGGGTAAGAAAATATATGACTCTTTAAAAAAAAAAAATGGAAACTGCTATTTATTTTCATTAAGCCATTTTATTCTTTCTGTACCTGCAACCAGTGGTATTTTATTGAACAGCTTTAATTTAGCATATCTAATTCACAGAAATTATGGTTATTACTTATCTTCTTGTGAATTTTATTTCGTAAAAGAGTTCAAAATATCTTGAAGACTGGTATCCAGAATCAAAACAAAAAAACACTCACTAGCTTCGGTTGTGATTTAAAGGAAAGTTTTAGCTTCGTATTCGGGAGGCACATGTTAAAATTCCGACTAAAGTTTCTTGTGTTTTCTCTCCGTTCAATCAGGCGAATACTACAATGCTGTATTATGAAGTAAGGACTTGGTTACTATATTACGCATCACGTCTTGCATCGGAGAGTAAACCTTTATGCCATTAACGGTCTGGAACTTTAATCATAAGATCATTAATTGTGACTATGTAAGCTGAGCTTGAATAGAATTGTATTTACGACATTTGGTGTCTTTTGATGAGGCCGAGATAGAGCAGCAGATAGAATATAGGAAAAAAGTGGACCAGAATGATGTTTGAACGCACTGTCACGGCACTAACCTGGCGTGACAGAGGAAATGGTCCTGGATACAATTCAGTCAGTACGGCTTCCGTTGGATTCCAACCCAGAACATTTTGTGTGCAAAACCATTTTACCAAATGAGCTACAACAGCTCAATACCCTGAATTTGAAATTGTATTTTAATATGACATGATAATATTGACAAATGTATTCTATTGTACACAGAAAGTAAGGATAAAAACAATTGTTATCAATTTTACTACTTTACGTAATAATAAACTTTATTTTTATATGGGCCAGTCTAGTAACTTTGGACTTCGGCCCGTCACGATTGGCCCTTTAGCTGTTAAAATCCACACTCATGTCCCTGCCGGGACTCGAGCCCGGAACCTTCGAACCGATGGCCTACCGCCGCAGACCGCTTGGCCACCCGGCCGGCTTTACGTAATAATAATAATAGTTATTTTTATAATATTTAATCTTTGTTAGAGTGTTATGATTAGCTATAAATACTCGCCAATATAGTACTAAGTAGATTAATACACAATGAAATAGTAAATGTTGACTACAATTCACTAAATTATAAGTCAGTAGAATAATGCGTAATAAAATACCAAATATGATTACAATTAACATGGTTATGTATTATATACTATATGAAAATTTTTTTTACTAATTACAAATAAGTCCTTTGAACAGTATACAAACATGATGAATTGTTGTTAATAAATTGTGAAATCTAGTTTGATACACGAGCACGTTAAAATGTAAATTCCCTATGAGTAAGGACTTAAGGCTTCATTAGTTATTATTCCATGAAGTTTTTTTTATCAATATGTGTTCTTTGTTCTAAGGTTTCCATGTTAAAATTATTGCACCTATAATTATAATTAAATTATGGAAAGTTACATTTAAAGTATATATAGGTCTCAAAAAACAACTGTACTGTTTCAACCTTATTTCTTGCTGTATTTGTTAAATCATTAGAAGTATTATATATACCTTCTAATTTAGCTCTAACCAAGATTTTATATCATTTTATATCTATCCAAATGAATTCATTAAAACTGATTAATGATAAATTAAATCAATTTTTGTCTTGCCCAATGATTTAATTTATACATGTTACAAAATATAATCAAATTGTATGCCAAGGTCTTTTTTATATAATTAACCTTAACAATACCAATATTTTGAACCTTGTACTTACTCACATAATATTGATCTTTTTTGTAAAACGAACAAACTTTGTTTTGTGTATTAATTTTCATCTCATTTTTGGTATAGCAGTAGTCAATATTATCATTGTCTTTCTGCAGAAGATAATTATCGTCGTTATTAGCCTCAATATTTTTAGGTCATCTGCATAGGTAAATAAATAAATTTAATTTGTTACCTTCTTCACGTAAATCATTAATAAATATACTAAATAATAACGGACGCGACGGGAGAACTCCATCATTAGTATTTGAGGCCTGATGAGATACTATTTTACCTAGTTCTATTCCGAACGATCTACTCACTAAGTTACTCTTAAATCATTCAAAGTATCCACTTGAGTGGTTTAAGAGTAGTAGCAGTTGCCACTAAATCCCAATTCGTTTTGTTCCACAGGAGAACACATAATGACATTACACTTATTCAGAACCTGATAGAGAATAAATTTAGCTAGCTTTCGTATAAAAAAAAAAACGAACAATGACTGTATAGATATTTACGTGTAATTGTAAGTCTTTGATGTTTATATTATTTGTGATTTTCTCCTAAATATATATTATAATTACATGATATATGCTACGTGCTATAGTTGGAAGTGTAGCTGTTCTAGCTAAAAACAATTATACGTACATCATACCAGGTTCTCTACCAGGTGAAATGGGTCTTGTCAGGCAACCCAATTACCCAATTTAGACCACTTATATGCGGTAATATAGAGTATCGATTCTGAAATCTGATTTTGTTTCATAAGCCTTAAGATGGTCGTTAACTATAATACAGATACGATCCTAAATTGTTTAATTCAATATCCAGACCATCCTCCTAAGCGTAAGGGACGTGATTTTAAGAAATTCGAATTCAGAATTCCTGAATTTACAAATCGATTATAAAATCTCAAATAAACTGTTTAACAACCATTTACGTTATTACGAAACAGGAAATAAGCGATTCTTGTTATTCAGTTATGCAATAAGGAAGCAAATATTAAATTTGTGAATTAAGTTCTGTGTCGTAAAATGAAAATTTATCAGTGTTACGTCAGAGAACTAAACTCTAGATAGGTAGTTGTTGGGATAACCGAAAGGTTAGCCCGCTCGCTTTTTGGGCGCGTGGTCGCGGGTTCAGTTTATACCGGGGTCCATTGAACGAAGTGTTTCGCAGTCCATTTTACAAAACAACTGTAGGTCCCGTCGTTAAAAACTCACCAACTCGTTTAGAATTAATAACAATCCATTATCTCGAATCGGCGGATAAATTATACTAAACTCAATACAAGAGCATTGCAGCAAATAACGCTCCAGTAAAAGTAGGTTGACCGGGTGATAATATCATGTACAGTATAAAGAAAACAAAAGACATTATCAGAATATTGGCTAGAGTGTATCGAGTTGGAATTAAGAATTATGAATGGTTTTACGTATAGCAGGGATCTCCAAAGTTCCAGATGTAACATATGCGTAGCGACACATTCTTTCCCACTCTCTTTTATAGAGGTTAACAAGGGTACTCAGAGTGAGCGCACGCATAACAAAAATCACTCTTGTGTGCACGTATAAGTGTAAAACAAATGGTCTGTTACATGACTTCCAGGCAGCTGCTCGGCTGTGGTTTACGACCCAATTCGCTTGGGCAAGCAAACTTCCAAATGCATACTGCAGTTCGTTTTTTATTTTTTAAAAAAAAAGATGAAAAGAAGCATATCAATGTTACTAACAAGGGACATCACCCAAGTGCCCGGCTCCAATTTCAATGTAATTTTATTTTCTGATAGAGGGCATATGTGCATTATGTCTGATGACAGAACTGGCGCATGATTTTAAAGTTATTGAATGTTAAAGAGTTGTGATGTACCGGTAGTTAATTACAGGGTAAGGCAAAAGTCCCTTAACACCCCTTGTAAACTGCGTGTGAACGATAAAAATTTAAAAACAACCATGTGGGTACATATTAGGCCTTCGTACTGGTTAACTATAGAGCACAAATAAGCATACCATTGGATTTGTGAGGTAATTTGCTTGATACAATGAGGTGTCACATGCTATGGTTTTCATTTTCGAAAATTGAGTCTGGTTCAAAATGGTGGATTTCAAGATGGCTGCCGTCAAGGTCACACCTACCATACGACTTCCCCCTAGGCCTAATATGTACCCACAGGGTTGTTCTTCAATTGTTATCATTCACATGTAATTTACAAGGGGTGTCAAGGGACTTTTGCCTTACCCTGTAAATAATAATTACATCAGAACTCTTCAACATTAAATGCCTTTAAAAACATGTGCCATGGCAACAATTTCTGTCATCAGACATAATGCATACATGCTCTCTATTAGAAAATAAAATTACATTGAAATTGGAGCCGAACACTTGGGTGCTGACTTGGCCCTTGTAAAAAAATGATTTAATTACACTGAAAGCGAATGAGTTTTTCACTTGTAGAACTACGCAGATTCCATGAACTTTAATCTAAAACGAATCGATTGTTTCCCAAGCTGAAGATGCTGTCTTTTAAGTTAGGTTCACCGGACGATGAAAACATTTCTACAATCATTTCATTGACAACGTTTCTCTCTTGGCTACAATTTTAGTGTTTCTAATTTTACTTCCTAAATTGAATTGTGAATTTAATTTGTAAGGCCTTTCGGTAACTTTGGTTCAGGCCTGATGGACGGTGATGAGATGAATTGCGGGAATGAAGAAAGTGGGAGGAAATGGCAGAGCCCCAAGAAAACCATGCACGCGGTATTTATACACCATAACCCACATGGCATGAGGAGGGATCGAACCGACGACGCCTAGCACCAGAGGTGAGCGCACTACCATTGAGTCTCCGCGATCCTCAAATTTTACTTCCTAGTGATAACACTGCACTAACTCTAGTAAAGTTGTACTCAAATCAGCTGAAATGTTCAAATAGGATTTCAGAATGAAATCCTTTTACTTCACTGTAAATATTAAAACAAAAATACCGATAAACTGCATACCCTGACAGTAATTTTGTCGCTCGGCGTTATTGGTCCTACTAGAAGTTTTCTCAAATTGCGTGTTGTCTTGCCAGCGCAACGACTCCCATAGCCCCTTGTCTTGGATTCTATAACTGGATTTGGGAAATGTGTTGTTGAATTATTTTTTTAACTCAAGTTCAATTCTGCATGTTCTTGATGCTTTCTGTAATTATAAAGATAAATCAACGACCACCGTGATGATGCCCCAAGGCATATTCCCAAATAAAAAGTCTCATCCCTCACTGTAAGTAGAAAGACACATCATGAATTTAAATTACAAAGATAAGCAGGGTTGGTTTGTCTAGATTGTGATTAATTAACCTACGTTTACAGCGCTTTAGCCTTTATAAGCTAAATTTGTTGTATCTGGCCACTAACGTTTATACCATACATCTTATTATTCATAGCCTTTTACAAAACTAAGGCTACAGGTCTCCTGCTGATAACGATTTACTTTATTGTCTTTAGGAGACGGAATGAAGATTGTAGGCACCATGCCATGATTTAATGATACCATTCCGGCATTTGTTCAGTGTAACAGAACAAAACTAACATAATCTCGATCAGGGTGACAGGCTGAGAAATATGAACCCGGATTCTTCGAATAACGGGACATATTCACAATGTGATCAAAAGTATCTGGACACCCGCCTGGAAAAGAAGTACAAATTTGGGCCACCCTCCGTCGGGAACACTGGCAGTCAATACGGTATGGCCCACCCTTAGTCTTACTCTCGCATGCTTACTTTTAACCAGCCGGTGGAAGGTTTCATGAGAAATTGCAGCACATTCTTTGCGGAGTGCCGAAATGAAAAGAGATATCGATGTGGCTCGGTTCCTTCTAGCATGAAGTCGGCATTCCAAAACATCCTAAAGATGTTCTACCGGATGCAAATCAGTACTCTGATCCAGCCAATACATTAGTGGAACGTTGTTGTCGCTAAAGTATTCTCGCATAATCCCTGCAGCATGGACGTATGCTTATACTAAAGGCCATATACGCCTTTAGTGCAATTAAATTTTTGAAGGCATTTTACGCCTTCAGTTTTTATATGATTTGTCTATTCTCTTAACAGCTACGTTTTGACGTAACAAAGATAAGGGTCTTCCCCGTATAGGGACTGGCAAAAGCCATAGTGCTGTTACCGCCAATAAAATTATTTTTATCCTATCTTATCTTATGGACGTATGCTTGGTCGTGTTGAAAACCCGACACCGAACTGGCCTTCTATGGTAGGCAGCAGGAACGTGCTTAAAAGTTCAAGATAACTTTGTGCCGTGACATTTCCACGTAAAATATCCAGAGGACCAAGCGCCCTTCGGAAGAAACATGAGCACACTGTATCTACACCACCACCGAATTTCACAGTCGGCATTATACAGGCTGGTAGATGTCGTTCACCTTACATTGATCACACCCACATCTTACCATCGGATCTCCAGATCGTAAACAGTGATTTATCACTCCACTCAATGGCTTTACACTGTTCAATGATTCAATTTTGACGCTCCTTACACCACGCAAGGCGGAGTATGGTATTTGCCTGTGTGGTGTGCGGTTTATGACCAAGTGTCCTCACCTCGCATGCAACAGTCATGGTACTTGGAATAGATCCTGATGCAGTTTGGAATTCCTGTGTGATGGTGGCGGTGGATGATTGATGATTACGCTATATGACTCTCTTTAACATTCGACTGTCTCTGAAGGTCATCATGGGATATCGGTCTACACGCTGTTTGGTTGTACAGTGCACGTCCCTTTACGTTTCCACTTCACTATAACATTGGAAACAGTAGATCTCGCACACAGACTTCTCACACAAGCAAGGCTCAACCAGTTGATCACGCCAAAAGTCAGTGATTTCCCGTCTCTCTACGGGACGCGCGTAAACCATAGTGCTGTTATCGCCCATAAAATTCATTTTATCTTACCCAGACCGTCTTGTGTTGTGTATTGATTGCTGAGGTCGCTGACCATGTGTTCCATGAGGTAGACGTTGTCTTCTATGATAAACACACGTTTTCACGAGGTGTCGGAATACTCTTGATCACACAGTGTATGTTTTTACTGGGCTACTATTACCAAATTGTTTCTCAAATTTACTTTCTGAATAGTTAGATAGCTAACACTTCTTTGAAATAAATATATAAGTACGCCATACCAAATAGAATGGAAAGATAATCAATATTATTCTGAGGCAGTTTCTCAAAAATCTGTTTTAGAAACTGCAGTTCTATTCACAATTTAATAGGAACTAGAGACGGTTGCATGTAACTTCATTAAAACGTCTTTCATTATAAACATTATTCGAACGCAATTTTCGTGAAACCAGCTGCAAACAACTCATTTATTTCAAGCGTCGATTTTTAATTCATGAGTTTCAATACATGCTATATGAACACGAATTTCCATTAAATTTTTCATAAAGAAAGTTTAATTAAATTTCTTTTTTCTTCAGTAAGAGGGGGAAAAAATGATTCCTATTTATTGAGATCGTATGCTGGTACATAGACTCTTGTTTGTATACAATAACGTGAGATTAGAATGTTTGTATTTTGTTTCCAAGAATACATTCCTGTATCCAAAAGAGTAAAAGATTTTAGCTTACATGACAGTGGTAATTTTGTCGAATCCAATCTGTTTCTTTTTCTTTTCTGGTTTAATGGTAAAGAGTCAGCCGTAAATAATTTATTTCAGGGAATGTAATACGGGATTCAAGTGACAAGCTGTTGCACAATTCAAGTAAACACTTTTTCACATCAACCAGTGTTGTATGTCTTATTTATAAGTATTATCTTCACGTAAAAAAGTAATAATAATAACTTTACAGTTACACGTTACATGGGTTTTACAAGGCACGAGCATTTTAACCAAGCTCTCTGAATTTTGACTATTTATGTAGAGGCTACTAAGGATCCGCATATAAAAATGCGAGGGTCGAATCAAAAGTAACACATCTGCTTTGGTTTTCACGTCACTATATCACAGAACAAACGCACAAGAAGCATTCGCTTGTTAGTTGATATTGTGCCTCAACTTGCAAGAAGCCTTTCCACGAACATGTTTTGGCTCAGTGCTACAGTGTTTATCTCTGGTACGTGGGATTTTCAGTTCTATCCCGGTTCGTGTCTCGTGGGATTTGTGTTGGAAAAACACCGTGTATGTGGGTTTTCTGGGTGTGTGCCTGTTTCCTCCCACTTTTTTAATTGAACCAATCATCCCATCATCATTCATTCGGCCTGAGCCAAAATTTACCTAAAAGAACTTATATAAAAATTCGAAATTCTAGTTATAACTCCTGAAATGGAGACATTAAGTGAATTTGTCAGTGACGCTAAGCAATGTGTTTAAATTCTTGAATTTATCACTGTTGAAAGCATTACTTCATTGAACAACTAATACATATAGAAGGTGTTTATAGGTGTCTTCGGAACAGATAAAAACTACATAACACGTTACATCTTCACAACAAAATTCATCGTTTCAGGGAAGCGTTAGAAACATCTTTAATTCACAGACGAACCTAGAAATAAAGATAAGCATTATAAGCTTGAAATTTTGCGTAGTTAAACTTAACACTAAAGGTAATTTATACTTTGAATGATACTTATGTAACAACCGTATTAAAAAAAGATATAGAGTTCTGCTATGCACCTTGTACAACGTAAGATCAAAGTATTAAATATTTTCTTCTGATAGAGCGTGTACTTCAAATTAATTAGAATAAGTAAATAAGTTTCTTCGGATATAAAATTTGAAAGGATTTGTAAGGGTGACACAACACTATGACTCATATCTGTAGTGAATTTGAGGTTATCAAATTGGATGCAACTACATCTAGAGATATTACGATTGTGTCCCAAACAAAATAATCTGTAGTATTCCAGGAAGGAGAGAATAGTATCATGATATAAAAATATTGTTTTAAATTTCGCAACTTGAAATGGCCTGGAGAGGTCAGTTTTTAAGCATAGTTTCAAATTATTTTTAAAATATTTGTTTTTGTATTAGTAATACTTAATTTTAATCATCTTTTTGATGTCAAGCGTATTTGTCCTTTAATAGTCTTTGTAATTGAATCTACAACTCTATTAGTTAAATAATTAACTTTGCGAAGTAAAATACAAAAAATAATCTTATGAATAGGATTATTAATAAATCTGTCAACATTATATGAGTGAATGATCGGATTACCCGAGCAAGTAGCAACATTAATTGATTAAAGTTGAAAAGTTAACATAGATTTCTTTGTCAGGTAATATTAAACATTTGAGTTAATGATCATGCTGTACGTTTAACCTATTTTCAGACACCTGCTATTCCGTATAACTTTTCACTTTAATGGTGCTCCAATTTTTCACAGATTGATATTGGTTGTATGTTTTTCTGTGATCAAAATCAACTCTTAAATATACAGTGTGTATTATGCAAGTAATATTGGAGAGCCTGGTGCTCCATTATACAAGGCTCATTCAATAAATAACGGGGAATGGGTTTTTGGAGAATATTTATTACAAGCACCAAAATAACTACATAACTATTTTTCAACGTAGCCCCCCTATTTCAATGCACCTACGTCAGAGCGTGACAAGGTAAACAATCATTGGAACGGGTGTGTAACCATTCATGCACAGCTGACTTGACTTCCTCGTCATTCTGAAACCTAGATCTACATAGTGCATCTTTCAGTAGGAAAAAAATGTGGAAATCTGAAGGTGCGAGTATTGGCGAATATGGAGAGTAGGCTCTATGATAGACAATATGACATTAGCAGTGTGTAGCATCGAATTGTCAAGGCGCAAAGCTCAGCATTAGAAACCAAACTACGTCGTCTCTGCAGAACACCTGGTTTCAGTTTTCGCGCAGAGGGTTGGAGTAGGTCGTACTGTTTCCATTTTGATCTCTGGGTATAATGTTCAAGAATTGGCCCCTTGTGGTCGTAAAGCAACGTTAACATGACTTTTTCGCGATTGCAGTAAAAAAGCGACCTGCAAGGGGAGAATCTTCAACACTGTATGTGCCCTATTTGAACTTCTCAACCAACTCTCACACTTCTGTTCGACTCACACAATTGTCACCATACTGAAAAAACATGTGGCTATTAATTTATATCGGTCTCACGTCTTCTCTCAACAAAAATCTAACATAACTTCACTTCTCCCGCTTGGTGTACTCCTGTAAGTGTGCTGCCATCTATTTTGAATTTTATTTATGGCTGTTATGCTTGTATGACCAGTTTATGGAAACATAACAACAGTACACAAGGTCTTGATATCGGTCACGGGGCCTGTGTTTTTTTTCAAAAGATTATTTAAAATTTAATCATGCAAATAATAGGGTGGTAACAGCGCAACTCGGACAAATCTAGGGTTGCGGTTGCTTACTGGTACAGCGCTCACCAGTCACCAATATTGCGTGGGGTCCTCGGTTCGATCCCAGCTCATGTCATTTGGACTTTATGGTGCATAATCATATGCGTTGGTTTTATCTGGATTTACCCGTTTCCTCCCACTTTCTTCATTCCACCATCCGTTTGGCAACACCAAAGTTTCCTAAAAACATAAAATGTGTTTAAAAACAGATAAATCTATTTCGCGAAAATTGTATCGTGACATCAGGGAAGTATTAGGTGGAGGGTGATTTTTGAGTCAATAGCAAGCGTAACAATGTGTGAATTTAAATTCGTACATAGTAATTCTTCTATAGAGTTTAACGTCCGTCAGTTGACAGCTAAGGTTTACGACAGGAAAGGAATATAAGGAAGCGCTAATATTATTATTTTAGATATTATTCTGGCATTCGTCTGATGAGACTGAGGAAACCCTCAGTCGGGAATTTTAACCCAGGACCTTCCGAATGCTAGAGAAAATCTCAACTGATCTACATATAGGGTATTGTGATACAGTTAATTTAATACGAAGATTCCTGAGATGCACCTCACATTATTAGTATATGTAGGCAATGATTTGAGGCTTTGATGGTGACCGCATTCTTTATTTAGAGACTATAAGCATTAGCTTTCAACCGAGCAGCCGTAGCTCAGATTGTAGAGCGTTGGCGTAGGTCTTGGGTTCATATCCAGTAGCCGACCAACCTGAGTGATGCTCTCTATGGTTTTTCTCAGTTTCACTAAGCGCAAACCAACAAACCAACATTAAAAATTACTGTGACTTGAATGGACATTTCATTCACCCATATAAAGTTAACATTAACAATGTTCATAACAACACATTTATTACTCAAAAGTTGTTTCTAGTATAAACGAATCATTACAGATATCACAGTTAGTAATGCTAAAATTTATGTAAAATATTACGAACACCTTGCGAAACAAAACATTAAGCAGATAAAATTGCTAGCACAATGAATAAGTTAAACCATGAACATTGCAGCATTACGGTAAATTGTATCAGATGCTAAAACAGATTAACAAAATACTAAGAACAGTATTTTTCCTTGTTGTTCCACATTCTATTTTAGAAAATTAAGGTTACATTATATGATTATTAAAGGCATCAGAGTTTCAATTTTTAATTGTGATTTTTCAGTTGTCCACAAATTATTCATTATTGAGATACCCCTTTCTGTGCTGGTGGGTACAAAAATAATTCTACAACAGGTAATATAGTATGAAAAGGAACGAACAAATCTTTAAAATATTTGAATATTTGAGCCCTTCTCAAATACACTCCAGTATTAGCAGTGTTCCATTTTTTACCTTTATTAGAAGTTACATATATTCTCACATTTCTAATTTCATCAAAAAGCAGACAATCATTTATTTGCTTTCCTGTGATTTTGCTTACAAATTTTAAGCTACATTGAACAGTGTATTAATAGCTCCCATTCAATATCTGTATTAAGTCTAACCCAATCTAAGATACTATTTTAGAGAATGGAGAGAATCACTGCTCAACATACACTATACAAGTCGAATAAAATGAAGAAACATACTTCTTATAATCTGAAGTATATTTAAAACCACTTTCTTCAGGATTGTTCAATTTTGACTGAACTACAAGTGGTAGAAAACCATTGCTATACGTATTTAGTAGTTTGTTTGAGATCTTCAGTTAGTGTTAAACCCTCAAGCATAGAAACGTTATGATCTTTAAGCAAGTGGGTGAAATCGCTAAACACAAGAACATACTTTTTATATTCCACCCGTGACGGAAAGTATATCAGAAAATGAAAACAGGACATTATGCGGGACATTTTGAAAAGAAAGGACATTTCTTAATAATACGCACTCTTTCAAATCAAGCAGGACAACCCTCTAGAAAACAGTAATGTCCTGCTAAAATCAGTACGTCTGGTCGCTCTACGTTAGCCATCTGAGGCTCAGGCCGAGTAAGGGGAGGGGAAGGATTCGAAAAGGTGTCAGCATTTTCCTGGTGTGACTGAGGAAAATCCTGGAAAACGTCAGTCTGGATGGTCGGCCGCTGGGATTGAACTTCTGCCATCTTTTGTAACTGTTTTACAGCGTCCCGTGCGCGAGGCGGATGTGCCAGTTCCAGGGATGCCTCCACAAAATAACAAACACAAAACAATCACGAATCACGGTCATACACACTAAAATCAAAAGAGTGGATTCCGCTCAAATCGAGCGGAAAAAGTGACCGCTCGTTTAGAGCGAATTTTCATCGGAGCAAAGATGATAAATTTCCGCTCGAAAAAAGAGCGAAAATCTGTGGTAGTCTATTTTAATGCAAACCTAGATATTGTATTTGTATAGATGAATTTCCATCTATTCAGATACAATTTACATCTTGTGAACGTGAAAACGACGCAATAAAATGTACAATAGTGCGAAAGGGAGCATTAATTCATATGTACTAAAAAGAAAAGTACTGTACTTGTGAATGAAAATGAGTAA
>JAGDQP010009222.1:15484-60095 GCA_022664845.1 Lepisma saccharinum
GAACCCGGTACCGTTCGATCAGCTATCCAACGCGTTAACCCCTCAACCAAGGGTCCAACTGCGAGAATGCGTCCTCGGAATTGTTTGTTTCGTCTCGTCAGGTACTTGATTACAACGTTGAAAGATTTCTTGTACGTACATATCTTACTCCTGACGTTTCTTGGTGTATTTTACTAACAGAAAAGTTTTAAAGTTATGGTTTCTCATTTTTAACTATAAATAACGCTATAAATTTCACAGTATATCTTAGTCTTTCGATAACCTTTGCTTTTACAAATGGCGAAGACCAATGTTGAGTAGTAGTCATGCCCATGATGCATTGCAAATCGCTCTAAAAAAAGTGGAATTCAAACCGATCTACAAAGATGAGAAAATTCACTCCTAAACGATGAGAAATTGAAGCACCAAATCACTCTAAAAAGATGAGAAATCGCTCTTTCACCTTTGACGACTCAATAGAAAACCGCTCTTTTAAGAGTGAAAAAATAAATTACATCGAAAAGAGCGAAATTCCACCTAGAAAGAGTACATTTTCCATCTAACGCGATAATGTTTTGTTAAAAATAATTCTTTTTCGATCGAAAATTCCGCTCGAAAAGGAGCGGTCCCGCTTTTCCATCTAAAGAGAGTGACAATTCCGCTCTTTTGATTTAGTGTGTACTTTATATTTTGTATACTACTTTTCCGGTTATTTGTTGAATGAGCCTTGAATAATGTCATATGTTATGTATACTGTATGTATATTAATTTTTATCGTCTTGTGAAATTATTTACATTCATCTTTTAGCTGGTATAATGTATGCAGATGTCTTAGCTTACAAATGTAATATCATAGCTTGTTTAAAAAAAAACATATATTAAGGGATATTTGGAAGCGAAAGTATATTTATAGAGCTTAAAAATTACCATATTTCTCTTCTGTTGAAAGTTCTGATACAGTTTCAACTTTGCTCGTTTGTTATCTATTCCAAAATTTCCAACGGGATTTTGTAACCATCATCATACAAATGTGAAACCAAATTGTGTGTGCTTCGTTATTGAACTATGTATGTTTGTCTTTAGCCTTGTTTGAACTACCACTCGTTGCTGCTCGGATTCTCCAGATTCAAATCACATTAAGCCGATCGATCGTTAGCAATGTTTGCTGAATCAAACAGCTCCTCGGCCCTTCTTCTTCTTCCTCTTTAGGGGCTTGTATCATAAGCAAACGAATGCAAATAAGTTTCAAACGTAGGTCTGTATCATTTTGCTCAGGGTTTATGTTGCGTTTAACTTTAGAAAGGTAAACATTGTAAACACAGCAGCTTGAAACTTGTTGATCATCTATTCATCGTCTTTGAGGAAAAATAGACTGTTATGAAATTAGCGACCAAGCTGCGATCCATGTTACATGGAATATTTGTGAGTCTTCACAGATAGTGTTATGGAGAGTATAGAGACTATATCAGAGCAGAGAATGGCATTCAAAAAACCTATTCTTTACAGCACATCGGAGTCAATATCAGGGAAGTAACACTTTACTTTGTAATGTACAGAATAATTTGGTCTGTTCTAAGTAAAACAAACATTTGAAATTTCACTGAGAAGAAATAAATATTTCGACATTCGTTGTGGACAGTGCTAAATGAACGGCGGCATTTGAACTCATGCCACGCTAACAAATATATAGTAATCATTCACTGTAACTACCTTAATCTTGGCACGAAGCTTCTATTGAAAATTTTTAAACTGTTATAAACATAGTACGTTTTACCACCAGTTTCTTCTTAATGTTGTGTTATTCAGTATATTAACTTTACGTTGATAATATACTTTGTCCGGTAACTTTCATTCAATTCGGAAATATCCAAGTACCAATTCTTTCTTGTAAGAAAAAAAGATGATAGATATTTTAATTAGGCAGTTACTGAATATTTTGTATGAAGAGAATAAAGGAAAATAATAAGTTTACATTTACGCACTGAGGAAAAATACTCGTGCGAACGTATAGAACAGAGTTATATCAACACTTTATACTTGCTAACTTTGATACTCATCCAACATCTTTTGTAAATATGAAATATAAGAATAAGAAGACGACAAACTGGGAGTTGTTGATACACAATGTAGTTGCATTATATTGCTGACTTATAATTTTAATATGTTATCATAAGTATGACATCATAAGTATGGAAAGAGATGACTTCATGGAATACTACAGTAAAGTACGGTAGCATCTTTACTTCACAGTCCGTACCTATGTTGCCACTTGGTAATAGAGTTACATCATAGTGTTACGTCATACATGAGATATGTTGCACGTACTATTTCTGGATGTACCATAGTAGACTTACCCGGAAGCACGTAAGTTACAGACATATAACACGTACCTTACATACATTGTGTAATTATGTAAAATGTATATTCTGTGACTTATATTTAGTGCTTTCAAGTACGTTTTCTATCAGTGTAATTTGCTGTTGTTAATGTGATCAGTACCAAACTCCCCTTTGGAGTAAAGGAAAGAATGACGCAAGAATTCTACTTACAAAAGAAGTGTTATCCATTTTGCTAGTGACTTTCTTTGTTTCACTATGGCGGAAGAGTTTTCTTTGTAATGAAACTAAGAGACTTAGTATCCTCCCTTCTGCCATATGACACAAAGAAAGTCACTCGTTAAATGAATATCACTACTTTTGTGAGTAGAATTTTTGCGTAACTCTTTCCTTTACCCCGATGGTTTCTTGTACTGATATAACTTATTTTGTAAGGCTGTCTCTTAAAACGAAAGTGCATAGTCTTCATACAGAAGGTTGAGTTTGGACCATGGTAGACTCCGTATCTCGAAAATGGTAACTCATATTAAAATAAGCAATTTTTATCCCAATTGATCCCCCGCCCCCCTGGTACCAACCATTTGGAGCTAAAGCAAAAAGACAGACAGAATGACAGAGGCCCTTTTGCTACAATTTGTGAAAATTCAGTGATTCGGCTAAAAAGTCATAACTTTTGAATTCTTTCTTCGATTTTGACGTGTGGTACGCCATTTGAAAGGTATTAAAGCGTAGATTACGATTCCGTAAGTTTCGGTCGCCTAAATGGTTTGGGGTCAGTACTATAATCAGAAATGTGACATTTTAAATTTCTTTTCGAACCGCCCTAGTGTGTCGCAGGTAGGTCCTATCGACCCAAGTATCCCAAGGAATTTTTTTGTGTGTCCTAGTATAGCAAAGAGCTTTCAAATGGAAGTTTAAGCATCAAAATCGGGCTTATAGTTCGCTAGATCTGAAATTAGCTGTATATATGCGAGTGACGCTAACAGACTCCTTTGTGAGCGTCACTCGAAGGGCTACCGTTCTTCGTGATTTAATCAATGTAATTTTCTATGTAATTTGCTGTTATCATCATCTGGAAATAGTGTTGTTTACCCTACAAGACTTAAATGTGACGCATCATGCTCGAACATTCTAGTACATTTATAAATACCTGTGTGTTCTAATACTCTAGAGGACAATTAAGTATTCATAAAGGAAATTACTGTATATGTGCCTTGCATGCATTGCCATTCTGAATTTTGAGAAGGAACAAACTATCATATTGTAACTTCAGTACATACAAAAATGATACATCCTTATGATAGGTATATTGTATGCGGCATCACATTATATCATGTTGTATGTGTGTTACATTATAAATTGTAACCGTAATGGAGTTCCATATCATGTTGCAAGGAATGCAGTATGCATCATACATCCTTGCTAACATAAGCTGCATCAACATTTCACTGTGCGTTTGTAGCACGGTGTTTCATATAGTTGTGTGCCTAGTCTTATTTTCGTATACTTTGTAGGTATTATTTTTTTCAGTGCAGATCATAATGGCAAGATACTGCTCATAAGCTTTTATTCATGAATATACTGCTCATAAGCTTTTATTCATGATCAATAAACATAATTAGGCATTTCATGTTTCTATTTCTAATGATGTTAGACCGTGTTGATAACTATTAATAATTTCATATTACTGTTGCATCTTACATCTAACATCACGTATATGGCAAACACGTTTCAATTTAGTAACTCAACACAAAAGCAACCAACAACAAATTACTGCAGGTGCATGGAGATACACTGAAATATCAAATGAAATAGCGTATCTAGCAAAAACATGTATGTATCATTTTTATTTTTATTTCCTCCACTATACGCTACTGAATGGTTTACACAAGGCGCTCTTGAGGTATTGTAAGGTATATTTGCTCAACATCAAGCTTTGTATCCTTATTTTAGACGATGAATGGTTCCTGTGTGCGGGCATTCTATCCCAAATTTCATTTCGTCGACCTTGTGGAATTCTACAGGTTTGCAGAGCTATAGAATATTCGTCGTGCGATTGATATGCAGGAGTATTTTTCATCTTGGGGACTTCAGTCGTCATCGAATGGTGTGGATGGTCAGAGAGTTCTTGAACATATCTGATACGAGTAAGAGAGATCTCCAGATGTACCACCGGTGTCAGTTAAAACTTACTAAAGACAACTTGTGCTATCGCAAACCCTCTACTTGCCTGAATTAATATCATGTGGCAGGACATATGTGTTGCATCATGGAGTTGACACACAATTCTTCTACGTTTGTCAGGACTAAACGCTTTGAATGGCGACTGACGGCGTCAAGCAAATTCACACCAATATTTGATAATCCAGTTAATTTCTTTGTCCAGTTGGATCATCTAACTTTACTGGCCGGTGTAAATAGGGTTTCAGTTGACAGATGTCTCCACGCAAACATTGAACTTGGTGGTCATTTTTGCTGGATAGTCAGGTTCTGGTGCACAGACTGGTATAGACAATGCAGATCGTGATCTAATCAAGATGAATAACAGTTTCAATGACCACAGATGCGCTCTTTTCACAGATCCACGAGAACATTCCAAGAGTCTATTGACACTTCAAGTGTAAATGACAAATTCGTTTTGGCACCTACGATTTAATCCCGACAAATGATCACTGTGACTACTGATAACTGGCGTGTTGCCTTTTCAAGATCAGTACGTATTGATCGTTGGATCAGTTTATGATCATAATGTAAGAGATATTACATTTAACATATTAGACCACAAGGTACGCAAATTCCTGTAGCATTTCATTGTATATTGAAAACGGAGATTCAAGTAATATGGATTTAGCAACACTGTTTTACGTGTACTCATTCTAATGCATCAAGCAATCAAGATTAATTCACTAACATCGGTAAGTGGAACCACATTTACAACCTCTCTATACACTTGAAGTTTTTTTTTTTTTTAATATCTGTAACATCGTTCTGTTCCTTCTTTTTCAGAAAATGTCAGTCCACACACACACACACACACACACACACACACACACACACACACACACATTGACGACATTTTCTGCTCGTTCTCTTCTATATATCTTCTCTGTAGTGACATTTGAGGGTCTTCTCCCATTCTTCTCCTTGAGTTATGTTGTCTTTTCCACAAAGAAAAGGAAGAAGAGAGCAGCGGAGGAACAATGTCTTCTTAGGTGATTAAAATGGCATCGATCTGTCCACACCACTGTCTTCCAGTACAAATGATGCTGATGAACAGTAGATCTTATAGAAAATATTCTTTAGTTGTAAAAGGAGAAAATAATAGTACTGTTATGTTGAAAATATTTGCAAAGTTGTAAACTTGCAAATGCTTGCAAACAATATGGAATGTAAGAGCTCCACAATTTGACGGTTCCAACGTAAATGATCTCTTTACGTGGAACTAAGTCAAATTGCCTGCATAAATAATTGCTACTTGCCAATTAAAATTACGAAGGTACCTGCTTGTGGCAAGAACATAAATGTGCTTCTACTTTCGTTCCCTATAGAAACTGATAAAAGATTAGTACTATAATTACGAGTTTTCAAATGTGTTTGTTTATTTTTCAGCCTAATACATATGAGCTACACAGGTATTTCAAAAGTAAGCATATGTAGTCAAATCTTGTGAATTAATACAAAAGTGTATATCTATAGAAAATAAAAAAAAAAATGCGTTATGTTGAAGACGATAAGCTAGCCGTCGAAACATGTACCACAAACAACGCGGTTGTCGACACCGGAGCATGTTTCAACTAGGGGACGGAATTAGGAATAGGAAGGGGACGAAATTTGGTACAACTCGTCAACCAATATGATAGTCCCTACATTCTCAAAAGTAAAACTGATGACACACACCACATGTATCCTTCTATTAACTGCGTACCTACGCCAATGACATGCAGAGCTTGTAAAAACAACACATACACTGGGCCTACACCACTACTAATTATCACATTGCAAGAACTTCGCTTCACAGGAAATCGAAAGCGCATGGAAGAACGACAACAGCTGCTTCCTGTGCCACTACACTTTCATAATTGGCTCAGTTTTAATTCGCCAGCACGAACTTGCTTGCGCCAATAGCGCTTCTATCGAGTATCGAGAGGCCCGAAAATATTACTTGCTGAACTAAGAGTAAGACACATTTCCTTTTGACAGACAATTTATGCGTTGGCAACGTTTTAAAAATATATCGCTTTAGAAGTCGGAAATCGAACCATGGTCTTGCAATAACCGAGTGGATGGCACACATATTATTGCCACAATCAATCATTTGTGCACATTGTACCATTCCTTAGCGAAAGGGACCACTTATGAGAAAAAAAGTCTAATCTGACCACGGACGATTCTTCACTTGCTAATGTTTGTTCGACATTAAATGGCCGTTTTTGAAAATAAAGGAGAATGAAAGTTGACCTGAAGGAGAATCGAACTCGAACATCGACCAGCGATCCAACACTCTACCGCCTAAGCTACCGGGCTATCTACAGGTAAACGCTTACGGAAAGGTATTTGAATCACACACGCTGTAATTTATAATATGACCCATAGATGACAGTGCGGTTGTTGATATTACTTTTTGGAATATTTACTTCTACGAAACAGTGCAGAAAGAACATATACGAAATATGATTAATTTTATGCAGTCCACATTTCCCTCTCAGTCGCTGAATTGGAAAACCATTTGCTAATTGTTCAAGTGCACACCAATTAACGACTATCCAAGACAGAATGTACCTGAACTAAATTAGCTCTAGAAACCAATCATAATCTCTCTATATAAAGATGAAAGTAAGTGTGTTTGTCTTCTCAACACGCCAAAACGACTTGACTGATTGGAATGACACTGGATCAGACTACAATGTTATCATATCAGTCACCATCTTGGAATCATAATGGCCGCCAAAAAACATTTTACACGTGAGCTAGAGATAAGAAATTTGGCACAAAGATGTATTATCAAGAGTAGTTTAAGAAAATATTACAACATTTTGAAAAAGTTGCAATCTTGAATTTAAAATAGCCACAAAGGAAATATTTTCCATGCCGTTCACACGTATGAGTAGGTCACAATAATATAAGGAAACGTAAAAAAAAATCACCATCTTAATCCAAAATGGTAACCCCAAAACGCCACTGAAATTGGAGAAACAAAATTTGGTATGAATGTGTACTATCAGGAGTAGTATATAATAAATGGGGCAACACTCCTTTATGGGGACGCAGGCCTCGGGGCTTATGGAGGCAGATCTGCATCATGGGAACGCAGCCCCCGGAGAGTCTGGTTATGATAAATTGTAAGCAGTCCCAAAACTCCTCAAATTATGGGCGCAGCCTGCCACGGGAAACCGAGTATTGGTGAGAGTCCCGATGACTGTTGCCAACATATTTAATTAATCCTTTTATGTTACAATTTTGTATGTTTTCTGTCACTTAATTGTTCTTTATCTGTTTCCTTCTATTTTTTCTCTCCGTCTCTATACCTCACTCAAAATAAATATTGATGTTTATTGCCACCTCAAAAGGTGTAATAGAACACCTCTAGCTCTACAAAAATCCCAGTGCTGGGTAACACCAATTCTAGTGTTGGCTAACATCATCCGGGCTGTCCAACACCGTTCTGGTGTTGACAAACACCTCTACCGGTATTCAGAAACACCGTTAGGAGTATTATAAACACCATTGAAGGTGTTCCCTAACACTTCTAGCGGTGCACTTTAACACTCCTAACGGTGTTTCTGAATACCGGTAGAGGTGTTTGTCAACACTAGAAACGGTGTTGGACACCCCGGATGGTGTTAACCAACACAAGAATAGGTGTTACCCAGCACTGGAATTGGTGTAGAGGTAGAGGTGTTCCATTACACCTTTTTGGGGTGGCAATAAACACCAATATTTTTTTTTAAGTGATACAAAACAGAATTATTAGATTTCGCAGTACATCGCTCATGACTTCGAACAGCCTATTTGAAATTTATCACGCTTTCTCCTTTCATTCGGCATTTACTATCCAAATATAAGATAAACAAATTGCTTTAATAAATGTAACGAAATACACACATTTCTCAATGTATAAATAAAATGTATCGTAAACTTCAAAATAAACAAAAGTAAATTAAGAGAAATGAAGATAATGATTTAAGTAAAAGACAAAAAAATAAATAATTGTAGCAAACATACGTTAGAACAATAACGTAAGATTTCAACGTTCATACCTTTAGTGTGCTAATTACTCTCCTTTTGGCCGAAGCCTCTTTAATCAGCTATGTAGATTAAATTTGGAAATAGAGACTAGAATTTGGCGAAGTGAAAATTCCCAGTTTGTTGAATCCCTTCTCGCCGAATATTCTAGAGAGGGAATTTTATTAGGACGGTATTTTTTTTAGTATTATTTCTCAAATTTCACATCCATGGGACTATTTCCGTGCAACTGAAAAATATTGGGACTATTTCCGTACATCAGTTTCTATTTTTCACAAGTAACCTTGTTCGGAAAATTTTCCGACACGTGAAATGTGCAAAATAAAAATAATTAGACAATTATTCTCTAAGTAAAACCACATACAGATAGAACATTTTTCCTGAAACGGGATTCGGTTCCTCGGTCACACCAGGCAGATGGGTTATGGTAACTTCAATCTTAGCCCTTGCCGACTTCTTCCCGCATCCTTCCTCCTTCTCTATCTCGTCCTGAGCCTTAGATATCTAAAGGGCATAAATAAATTCTTAAAATTTCTAATGAATTCGACCAAATAGTAATTTTCACTCTGATGACATTTAGATCAGATTTAGAATTTTCATATAAATATATCATAGGGCATTCGACGAATGGAGTTCGACTAAACGAAAAGACACCAATGCACAGTGCGGCCTATTCCAAAAAAGCTGGTCAAAACTAAAAAAATGGAAAAAGAAAAGTAACTAGTTAAGGATTATTTGATGTTGGGTTGGTTAAAGTACATCTGTAATGGTCAGAAATTACTTACGAAAGTGTTTATTTCCTTTTACCTGTCCCAGAATAGGACTCGCAAGGCTACCTTTGTTCGATTTTAATCGATTGTGTTACTGAAGCAGTAAACGACGCACGTGTTGAAAGTTGTATAAAAACTTTAGATTGGAGCAGATCATATTCAAATTAAATGGAATCAACGTCTGAAAGTACGTAGAATATATAAAAAAGTCACGAAATAATAATTTTTCAAATATAAGTTATTAGTGAAACTATAATGGTTATTGATTTTTAATTATTGAAAATGTTAAAATACGATATGTTATTATGAAAAAGTTATGTTGCTCTGCTGTCAGACTTATTCTAAGTTATAGTCAAAATATTTCCTTCAATATAAAACAAAAACGAAATCTGCCCTAAGTTACCCCTGTTTGTTATTCAATCGTTTCAAAACTGCGGACCCAAAAATCCATTTCCCACACCGTTTGAACTAGAGCTGCAAAATTTGAAACAAAGGTGTATTATCACGAGTAGTTTAGGAAAATATTACCATCTTGAATCCAACAAAGTCGCCATCTTGAATCCAAAAAGGCATCCAAACCTATTTTCATAGAGTGCAGAGCCTAAACTGCTCAACCAAAATCACCAAATTAGATATGAACGTACATGATACGTAGGTTAAGAAATATTACAAAACGTTTCTTAAGACGCCATTTTAGACCCAAAATGGGATCCATAAATCCATTTTCCACACCGTTTCAGCTTGAGAAACGAAATTTGTCATAAAGATGTACCATCACGAGTAGTTTAGGTAAATATTACAATATATTGAAAAAGTCGCTTGTTGGATTCGAAATGGCAGCCCAAAATCAAATGAGGAATCATTTATTAAAACAACAACATCATATTTCATTAAAAACAATTATCATTTAAGTATACGCTAAAATGTTGTTTAGGGGGTTAAAGTTTGCAACTCTGACTTCAAATTCGTAATCAGCGACCCAAAAACCATGGACATGATATTAATCTTGATTGTAATATGATATACAGTCTATTTCACGAATAGGTGTTATCAATAGAGGATGAAGGGGGCTACGTTTTACAACTCTGAATTCAGATTCGTAACCAGCGACCCCCAAAGAAAAACGAGTACATATTTTGCGATCATACACTTGCGTTTTTGACTTTTGGCCAGCTTTCTTGGAATAGGCCGCAGTGTGCAATGTGCTTTGTTGTATCTGTAGCAGAAAGAATGGGAAATATAGCGATCAATCTTAGTTTACTCTACTACCTAGATCCGGCACTTTATTGGGAAAATTCGAAAGCTATGGAGAACCTTTGGTAATTGGCTGCAAGTATCAATCATACTATGTTTATTTATTTATTGAACACAACAGGCTAATAGCCTAATTGTGGTGTTCAACATACACATATGACATTTACTACATACACACATAGATGTAATATATACATTTGGAGCTGCATGGTAACATATCCTGCATAAATTATTCATTATTTTATATAAGAATTGCATTCTCTCTTATTTTTGTTAAATATATCAATCTAAGGATATTCTTTAAGAATACATTCTTTAAGGGACAGGACCGGTAAACCGGGACTGTCGCCCCAAAAGGTTCCTGCCACTAACTGGGAGGAGACCCCTTAATTCCTCTTGCTAAGGCTTAAGGGAACCGACCGGGGTAGACGCCTTATGTCCAATCCATACGTTCACGTCGTGGGGCCAGTTAGTACCCAAGCAACTGCTTGGCGAACGAACATGGATGGGCTGCTCACCAACCCGCATTAGCAGTAAGCGTGGTGAGTCAAATGTCAGCATCCCTCCTTTCTTTACACATGATGGTACAAGTAAGGAAACAGCCTCGGAGGACATTATTGCCCGAAGGACGGAATGCAGCTGGCAACGGCGGTGGTTAGTCCTGCAGGAAGTCAGAGGGTCAAAATACCCGGATTTGGACTGTATGTAGACCGCCAGGACACCGACACGGCAATTCGAACGGGCCTATACGTGGCGACTTTCAACTGTCAGTCACTTGCAGGAGAGGAAAAATTAGAAAAATTGCAGAATGAACTCAAGAGGATTAAGTGGGACATCATAGGACTATCAGAAGTGTGGAGGAAGAATGAAGAACATTGGAACTACCGTCGGGGCACACGTTCTACTTTAAGGGAACAGAAAATGGAAAACCGACAGGCGTTGGCTTCATAATTCATAAAGACCTGAAGTCACGGATCACAGAAATTGAAGGAATTTCAGATAGAATCGCATAAAGACAAACAAAAGATAGTAACTAACTAACTCTATGGCTTATGGAACTCACAAGTTCATCGCCGCAGTAACAAACGTTCGGCATTTGATTCAATCCTGGTCAATATCAAGCCAGTTTTCATCACGAACACCTATTTATCGAAGATCTCTTCTAATATTGTAATCCCAACGACGTCTCGGTCTTCGCAATGGCCTCCTTCCATCCGGCCTTCCAACCGGGATAGAATATAATCTGCGTTTCCCCCCATCCGAGCTAGATGGCCTGCCCACATTAGTCGTCGCGATTTCATTATTTTTACAACATCTGGTGAATCGTACAGTCCGTGGAGTTCTTCATTATGCAATCTTCACCACTCTTCAGTCATCTCGTCGCGTTTCGGCCCGTATATCTTTATCAAAACCTTATTTTCAAATACACGTAATTTATGTTCATCTGCTAGGGTCGTACTCCAACTTTTGCAACCATAAATTATTACTGGCAGAATAACCGTTCTGTATATTTTTAATTTCAATTTCCTTGATATTAATCGCGATGTTAAAGGTTTTTGGACTGAATAGAAACATGCATTCAACGATACTAGGCGACTTTTTATTTCTTCCGTGACCTCATTTTTGCTTATTACGGATGCTCCCAAGTATTTAAATTTGTTTACTTTCTCTATGGCCTATAGAGAAAGTAAACAAATTTCCATACTGTATCTCTCTATAAACAAGAGATACAGTAAGGAAATTATGCAAGTGTATGCTCCAACAACCTCTCATCCGGAGGAGGAAATCGAAGACCTATACGAGGAGATGCAAAATATTTTGGATAGTAGTAAATCGCATTACAAAATTGTAATGGGATACTTTAATGCGAAAGTAGGAGCCAAGCAGAGCAGTGACACGAAAGTGGGAAACTTTGGATTTGGCAAAAGAAACAAGTGAGGAGAGAAGTTAGTGGAATTCTCAGAAGTCAACAGACTGTTCATTTCCAATACATTTTTCAAGGAACCTTCAGAGGAAGTGGACATGGAAAGGCCAAAATGAAAACAAAAAGGAAATATACTATGTTCTATCTAATAACAGGTCAATTCTACAAGACGTGTCTGTTCTGAGCAGTTTCAAAGTCTCGAGTGATCATAGGTTGGTTAGATATAAGCTGAAACTAAATACTAGATTTGAGAGAAAGAAGCTTATCAGAGGAAAAACACCACTTTTGGATCTGGAAAATCTAGGCAAAAACAGAGAGACATTCGAGATAGAACTAAGCAACAGATTTAGCGCCTTGGAAAAGTTAGAGGATGAATAATACATCAATAGCAGAAATAAAATACTGACCGAGATAATAAGAAAAACAGCCAAGGAAATAGAAGGCACCAGAAAAAAAAGAAGAAACTAAACTCTTGATGAAGAAAAGAAGGGAAATGAAAGAAGAGAAAAACTACACAAAAAGGATTGAATACACAGAACCAATTTAAAACCGTAAGGAAGAAAATAAGAGAGGCTGTACGAAGATATAACGAAAATCTTGCTAGAAATACAATCGAGGAGAAAAAGAGCCTGAAGAAAACCAGACAGCAGCTCATGATAGGGAAAAAGCAAATAACTCCAGTTAAAGAGACCAAACGGGACCGTAACACGAAATAAGGAAGAAATTTTAAAAATAATTGAAAATTCTACAGAGAATTGTTCTACTCCGAAGAAGAGCTAAGAAATGAAGACTCAGAAGAAAATGATGTAGAAGGTCCAGACGTAATGAAAGAAGAAGTGGATAAAGTACTTCCAGGGATGAAGAACGGAAAGTCTCCAGAAGAAGATGGACTCACAGCAGAGATGTTTAAACGTGGAGGTAAAATATGAAAGAGGAACTTGCCAAATTATTCTCAATGTGCCTGAGGAAGAGAGAAATACCGTCAAGTTGGAAAAATGCTGTTATGATTTTGTTGTACAAGAAAGGGGACAAAAAACGTGTCGAAAACTACAAACCAATTAGTTTACTGTCAGTTCTTTACAAAATGTTCACCAAAGTTATTTTGAATCATATGGAACGGGACTTGGATTTTAACCAGGGAAGGGAACAAGCCAGATTTCGTCGTGGATTTAGCACAATGGATCACATACAAACAGTGAATGAAGTTATGGAAAGGACTAATGAATATGAACTTCCACTATGTTTGGGATTCATAGATTTCGAAAAACCTTTCGATTCGGTCTCCTTGTCAGCAGTACTTAAATCACTTGAACATCAAGGCATCGAAAATTCGTTCATAAAGCTACTGCGGAACATTTATTCGACTGCCACTTCTGTAATTAGACTACATCAAGAAAGTGAAAGATTTAAAGTTGGAAATGGGGTAAGGCAAGGAGATTCAATTTGCTCAAAAACTGTTTTCTGCGATCCTGAAGAGAGTGTTCCAAAATTTAAACTTGAATGAAGTTGGAATTAAAATTAATAGCGAATATCTTCATCACCTACAGTTCGCTGATGATATAGTCCTGTTTGCTTCAAATGCGGAAGAATTGCAAACCAGAATGGAAGAACTGAATAATGAGAGTTCGAAAATAGGCCTTAAAATGAGTTTAAGTAAAACAAAGGCCATATACAATCAACATGCTGCAAAAAGGGAAATAAAGGTTAGCGGAGAGACAATAGGCATAGTTGGTGAGTATGTTTACCTAGGCCAGCTCAAAACATCGAATGCCAAGTTACGACTCGAAGATTGAGAGTCACACAAAGAACAATGGGGAGATCCATGCTAGGAATAATCAGGAAAGACCGGAAGAGAAATGAATGGATTCGCGCACAAACAAAGGTAGAGGATGTAATCAAGACTGCGAAGAAGCTGAAGTGGAAATGGGCCGGTCACATAGCTAGACAAACAGATGGAAGGTGGACGACAAATGTACTACATTGGATTCCTAGAGAAAAGAAACGATCGAGACGATGTCTAAATGAAGGATGGGTGATGAAATCAAGCGTTTTTCAGGAGCTACATGGATGAGGATAGCAGCAGACCGAGATATGTGGAAAGAAAAGGGGGAGGCCTTCATCCAGCATTTTATAGAAAAGTGCTGAATATGATGATGATGATGATGATATCAATCTCAGGACATTCTTTAAGAATACAATTATATAATAAGCACATTCTCCTAATAGGTGATATGTTCATTGCTTTAGTTCTTTGGACCGAGAGGTGAAAGACAGCATTACGCAGTCGAGTTGCTCTAGGCACTACATACAGCCCTAATTCTGATAAAAAGCTTTCTGAGTCGATTTTACTGTGTAAGAGTTTGTGTAGGAAAGTTAAGAGAAAACTAGCCCTTCTGTTTTCAAGAGATTGTAACCTGTACTTATTTACCAGGTCTAAGTACTGCTCAAATTTAGGATATATTCCAATTTACTTGTACGTCAAAAATCGTATACTTATGGTAGTCATGCTGATATCCTGGTGCCTTTCATTCACATCAGAGAATCCCGAGATCTTACCTGGCATTCAGGTTGGAATGCTCTACCTCCGACTCTTAACTGTTGCTACAAATGAAAAGGTAAAACCTGGTTGTAGCCAACGATCTAAAATATTGAATACATTTAGTCAATTAAAAGTATCATTCCGCCATTTATCTGGTGACACTTGGAGAAATTTCTCTTCGATCACAGACGTATGAAAGCACAATTTCAAGGCGAGAAAGCTTTCACTTTATTGTCTTACTCCATTTACCTGCAAGTTATCAAACCTTATATTAGTCTCCATATTTACTAGTTTTTTTGAAATTTTCAAATGGTTAAAAATAGTTTTCAAACTGCAAACGCCAATAATAAATAACTGCTAGTAACAAATATATTTTGTTTTCTATTTTTCAGTTCCTCCTAGTGACCCCGTTATTTACGACACAAGGAGAAGAGAAAGGACGAATTTAACGCAAGCGTATAACGAAGGCTCTGACGTCAGCCTCATATGTGAGGTTAACGGAGGTAAGTATCATCATTATTTAGTCGCTACTCACCTATAGTACCCCCTCTTTCTCCTCTTGTTTCAATTTCTGTGTCTATTTGTACAGATATGGTTGTATAACATGCAATTATGGTTTTGGTACATTTGGTAATGTAGTGTTGATGATTCGGTGACAAGAGTGCCCCCCATAAATCCTTGTAATAACATCCACACTAATTGCCTCGTGGTGCAATGTTTCAATTGTGGAAGCCCCCAGGATTGGTATGGAAATTCCTGTTCTCTGTTCTAGGGTCAAGTTTATGAATTACGTCATTCATTATCAATCGGATATATTACAAGCCTTGGACTACGATATTTGAAATAGTGTAATTTCTTTCTTCAAAAATCTCTGCATACAATTCCGAACAATGAGAAATTTACAGTATCTTTTAAATTATGTGTTTTTAAATAAATTGTACAGAACTATCTATTTCAAGATGTAAAAACAAGATTTCATATTTGTTAGGGAGTTTAAGTTTAAAGCGGTGTATTATATGTAATATTACAGTTAGAAAACTTTGGCGAGTTTGATCAAATTAATGATTTAATTATGTAATAAAATGGTACATTAAAATGTTAGAATTGAAAGAGAAAAGCAAAGGGATGAAAGTGACATTTAAAAGTGAAACTGATTTAAAATCGTAGATTTTCTCTTTGATTGTGTTTTATTCGGATAAATTTCTTATGATATGATTACACACTAAAACCACAATTAAATAACTCAAATTGTACTATCTACATTTATAATTTCGAAGTAGTTTCAACTGTAAGTAAAATCACAAAACTATGTAAAACAAAACAAAGATTATCCCATGAAAGAAGTTCTTATGAGACACGATATGCAATCTATATATTTTAAAAGTTTGATAAAAAGAGTTTTGTCCAGTCCATCCGTCCGTTCTACTTCACCGTTTTGATCACTTTTTTCTCTAAAATATTCGGATTAAAACGTAGATGAGCTCTCAAGAAACCGCATTCCTCTCCGTCAAGTCTAAACTCAAGGGGAAGTGTTTCAGTGTTTTCCTCTATGAATTCCTTACAGGGGAATATTTATTATATTTCTGATAAACATTGTCCAGTCCGCCCGGCCGTTTTACTGAGCCCATTTGAATCATTCTTTTTTTTTAATATACGGCTTAACACGTAGATGAACTATCAAGAAACTGCATTCCTTTCCGTCTAGTCTCAACTGAAGGAAAAGTGTTGAGTGTTCGCCGTTTGTCCAGTCCGTCCGCCCGTTTTAATCATTTATTTTTACAATATCTGGATTAACACGTAAATGAGTGTAGCGCGTTGCCTGCTCATCGCCCTACAAAACTTTGAAGAATTTATATTAGGAATAGATGATGTTTCTTTTATGATTAAGTCACACTCCTAGGCTTCAGCGCCATCAGAATATCTGCGGAGGGTTTTGAAAGTACTTAAATAGTCTGATGGTGATAATGGCCGTGTTTAGAACTCATGTTCCAAAGTTCTAATCCGTAAACGATGGCGGACTGAAATTTAATAATAAAAGTTTAACTGAAACGTATTAGGAAAAGATAAACTGATTAACTATTCAATCAAGTTGTGTTTTATTTACCGTTTGATTCAGCCAATGTAATAAATATTTAGTTAAGTTGAAGTCTGATAAGAAATAGTCTCAAATCGTTGCAGTGATCTGATGGATATATAAACAACAGTGTCATAAATGATGCTATGAATTGTGTTCCGAGAAGAAAAACTTGTAGGTGGTTTAATGTGTAATATAAGTGATGAATGGAGATGGGAACATTGGAAAGTGAATTTATTAGTTAAAACCCATAATTTATATTAATTTAGAAGTTTGGAGGATTAGTGGTATTTGCACTCATTTGGGTGTAAGGAAAATAATAAAGTTTTTTCTTAATTAATATCAGATGGATTGTGTAGTGTTACGATGAATTATTCATGTGTGATCAAGAGGTTTCAATGATCAGCAAGGTTCCATACCTTCATGAAGTCAGGTTAGGCTTCTATTTCACTTTCCGAGTTCTGGACTAGGAACTTAATGAAGATAAGAACTGGAATAAATTCCCAGCAACTGATGTTTTTTTTTTTTTTTTTTTTTTTGGTGGGGAAATTTTTTTTAAGTTTACATGACACTAGATTGCATAATTCAAGCTGAAATAAAATTTGGGTTCGATTGTTTATTTTATACTAAGATGTGTTCGGAAGTTGGTAATAGTAAATATTACATCTATCCCAGTAACTTTGCCATTTTTAGCCGAGCATGATTTTGAACTTGAATGGATAACTTCTTAGCTGGAGTTGTTAATTTGAGGAAAGTATATGTTAATGAATGAATTTGTACTGGAATTATTGGTACAGAAACTTTGTCAACAAGTGAAGCAGTTGAAGTGGAAATAAGACTTTTTGTTTAAATTTACGAAAGAGGCGACGTTTCGACTAGTTCTGTTATCTTGTGAATTGTGAATAATTTTATTTTCTGGTAATATTTGGTATGCAATCAAGCTGGTAATTTGGAATAGACCTTGATCAATGCTAATTTATCATCCTGTGAAGAATAGTGAACCTTTAAAATAATGAAAAGCAAACTTAAAAATTCACCGAGATAATATATAAAAACTGATTTTAGAAGGTTGTAATTTCCAAACTAGTTTAGTATGATGGCTCATTGAAGGTAATATTTTAGATTGCCTTTATATCTAGTGTGTTGAGAAGTTTCATGCCAAAAGTTGCAGTTTTGAGGTAGGATGTTGCTTTTATATTATTTTTCACTCCCAGCTCCCCCACTTTTCAGAAAAAATATACTAACTTTCTGGTGCCAGGCAGAATTTTGGTGGGGTATTATTGAAATATGAAGTATTTTGCAACTGTTGATGTGAACTAATGTGTTCTCAGTCTTGCTGTTGATTGTATGTTATAGAGGTGATAGGTTGTGGAGTATTACAGCGCAAAAAGTGAGTTTTTGACGGCTGTGAACACTGGATTAAGAACAAAACTGGATGTTTGTTGCTACAAAATTAGATATAATAATAAAGTACCTTGGATGTTATTTGCACAATATTATTAGTTTTTGGGGAATTTATTGATTTATAAGAAATTTTTGATAGAAATTAGTGAGCAAAAGGACTGACATATTAATTTTTAGAACGTTCTTGGTTTCTGCTAGTTATTTAATTTGTATTCCTATTTGGTTCGTATCGATTGGTCATACTACTGGTAAGTATTTGTAAGGTTTATGCTGTTTGATGTTATTTTAACATACCCTTGGATAATGAACTGCATTGTCTACATGAGCCATCAAGATACTGTATTTCTCTCCGGCAAGTCTGAACTGAAATAGAAGTGTTCGAGTGTTCTCATTATCTATATATTAAAATTAATTACTAAAAGATGGTTGAAATCTTGAATTCAAAATGGCTGCCCCAAACCTTTTTCCTGACCGTTAGAGCTAGGGATATGAAATTTGACAAAAAAGTGTAAATCTTGCATTCAAAGTGGTCACCCAAGAACAATTCTACGCACTGTTTGAACTAGAGATACAAAATGTTGGCATTGAGTTATATTATCAAGAAGAGTTTAAAAAAGGTCGCCATTTTGGATTCAAAATTTGGTATGGAGATGTAACATCACGAGTAGGTCACGGTAATATAAGAAAATGTTAATTAAGTCGTCATCTTAATCCGAAATGGTCGCCCCAGAACATATTTTCCAATCAATGAAACTAAAGAAACGAAATTTGTTATGAAGATGTAGCAGTATACAGTAAATTGGGCAAACCTCCCATATCAAGAACAGCCCTCGAAGCGTATTGAAGCAGATATGTACCATGTGGGGACCCCCGAATGTTTTGGTTAGAATAAAGCGTAGCGTTATTTTTCCACTTTCGTAGCAATGCTATCCTCTTGCTTGTGAATAGCGACAGGAGGAGCGGATTGTGAAAACAAGAGTAAATCGTGTGTATAACAAAAAATACCGTGCCTGACTTACTTAACCTACACTTGCGTTTGCTCACTAATTTTATTAAATTTCCTAATGCGTTTATACAAAAAGGAGAAAAGTTATTTTCATTAAGAAAAAATCAAACACAACTAGACCAGGTGTCGTTCCCGGGTCCCTTGGATTAGCCTTTCCACATGCTAACAATACGCTAAATTGGCAACTGAAAAGTACGTCCTTGGAAGTAATATTTACTTTAAAGGAGTACTGTACATGCGCGGTAGTGGCTCTTCCTGCCGCTAGTCGCAAGTAATGAAGGCTTCTGATTGCCCTCCTTGCAGCAAACCAGATGCGGTCTACACAAAGTGAACTTTTAAATTAACAACATGCCCTGATTCCCTTTTACTCCATGTCAATACTACATCTATGTATACCCCATATTAGTAGGAACGGAGAGTGAGAGGGAATCAGTGGATGTTGTTATTAAAAAGTTTACTTTTGTGTAGACCGTATCGGATTTGTTGGCAGGAGGCCAATCAGGAACCATATACCTGTCTCGTTAAAAGTTGTGTTGTTTATGTAGCAGGACTTTTTATTCAGAACCATTCGCTCTTCTCCACAGGCGGTCTTCTCCTCAGATAGAAACAATACGGTGCCCACTTTCGCCTAGACGCTGAGCTGCTTGAACTATAAGTAACACTGAGAAGCGTTTGTCCGGCAGCTCGTTGCGTAGTCTGGTGATCAGCGTGTTAGAAAGCTGATCAATGGGTACCGTGAGCGAATCTTGGCGGCAAGTTTTTTTAATTGACAATCTGAAGTTCTAAAAGTACTATTCTCTGAATGTAAATCCATGTAAAGTCACGTGTTAGTTAGATGTGATGTGATGACAGTAAGTATCACGACGAGACCATTGGTTACCAGCTCCCAGCGTGGCACATCGGTAGGACGTTGGCTTACGAGATAAAAAAATCGGGTTCGATTCCCGACGATGGTTTTATTTTTTTCTTAAAAAAATATATTTTTATAAGTTCAAAGGACCTAGCAGGGCCTAGTAAGATGGTTAAAATTGCCTTTGAAGGAATCGTGATTAAAAAAATACTATCATATTTAGAATCGAAAATGATGGATCTCCACCACATTTCAGCTCTAAAGATGCTAACCTAACCTCAAAATAAATTAAAGTGTATCTTTTGGTAGTTTAACGATATCTCGGTTCGGATTTGCACCTATGATGACCAGACACGTACCCAGAGTTTGGGTTGGGAGGGGTCGAAAGTGTGTCGGGGTATGAAATGTATATTAAATATGTATAATTACGCCTGAAGTTACACTATTTTTCCATGAAACTCTGAGTTTTGAGGGATTACGGACCCCTAGGCTTACCCCCTAAGTACCTCCCTGACGATGACTTTCTTTTTTCTTATTGACACTTTTTTCAAACTCTACAAGATGGTAATTGTTTCATTTATGTTAGCATCAAATTTAAATTTTTAGAGAGCTTGCCTCCAATTAACGGATAACTGATCCATACCAGCTCTACCTAACAATGAAAACAATGTTTGTAGCTTAGCGGGATCTTTATCAAACCTTCTACTGAAAGCACATGGTTAGTCAAAGTGTGTAAAGAAAGTTCCAGTGGTTCAATATGATGATGTAGCTGTAAACGTTTAACCGTTTCTTTGTCAATAATGTTATAACAACGACCCGTATCCAAGATCACATTCATATCAAAACCATTTATAGTTATCTGAATGAAAGAAGCTGAATTTTGATTCGCATTGTTTAAATCTGAAATTGTGTTAATCCAAAGGTTATTCCAGGCATCTTCAGCCACTTCTATGTGAGAGACTACTTCATTCAATTGATCATCCTGGAGATGATTTACATCCTTGGCGTTACTCATTTCTTTGAAGCTATTGTTTCCACTAGAAGATCTACTCTGGAATGCACGCTTCTTTTGATAACATTTTTGAAAATGTTTTTTTTCTTTCCACAGTAGGAACAGGTTTTTGTGCTGGACAATAGACTCTACTATATTTATAAGCACAAAAATTACACGTATACATTCTCAACTCAGTAGATTCATGTACACTTGTTCATGGTTCCTTAGGGTCATTTTGTCTAATTCAATTTACTTCCGAAGTATGGCAGTGGAGATCGCTGGAGCGTTGAGAAAATATTTTGCTGTCCATATCCACTTATTCAAACTGTAACGCAATATCAACAGCTCTCTAAAATACCAAATCATCCGAAGCCAGTAATCGTTTAGGTAATAAAATGTCCAAAATGTCGAAAACTAATTGCGTCGTTAATGCTGTATCACAAAACGAAGTAAAATTACATTTTTTTAGCTTGTGCCCTTAAAGCAGAAATAAAATCTTTCATAGGTTGACCTTGCTGTTGACACAAACGGTGGATTTTTTATCGTTCAGTAATAATATTCAACTTAATAACAAAAAGTTGTACTAAAAGCTCTTTAATCTCGGCAAAAGATAACTGATTCAAAGCTCGAGGAGCCACAAAATCTTTTATTTGACTATATACACTTACATCCACAGAAGTCATCAATAAAGCAGCTTTCTTTTCTTCCTTGACCTCCTGCACTAAGCAATACATTTCAAAACGTTCCAAGTATTGGTCAAGCTTTTCTTCTAATGGATCAAACATCTGAAAGTTTAACGATGTGCTATCCATATTGATTTGTGGGTTTTTAACGATTATCTCGTCGCCAAATTGTCAATCTAAGAAATATGCTTGTATACTTGATCAATGAAAATAGATTAATTATTGTCCAGATATCAGTCTTTATTCATAGCACCATATAACAGGGAATCCAATCAAAATCCAAGCTAAGAAACATACATCGCCTAAGAACAATCACCATTATTACAATAAATAATCCGATGTATTGTTGAAGCTCAATTACACATTACAATATCATAAATATTTACCTAACATGAACAAAACATCGTACCAGACTTACCTAACCTCCACGTGCGTTTGGTCACTAATTTGATTAAATTTCCTAATGCGTATATATATATATATATAAAAGAGAAATTCTGCACAACCTATCGATAGTTTTTTTTATAAAAGTGACGCGGAGCGAGTGTCAAATTTTTATTATCTCTTTGCCGTTGGTGAAGTTTTTCGCCGAGACCTCACGATCAACAACTCAACCACCTTCGTTGCTATAATAGTTCCTGAGTCGAAAGTTGTCGACAGGGGATATAGAGGGGATAAAAAATCGTATAGTAATGCCTTTGACAAAGTAAAGTTGCGTTTTTTACCTATTAAGCTATGCTTTGCTAGGGTTGTTGGCATGACATTTTAATCTGATAACACGGCTTATTTGGAATACCAATGTGCGTAATTCCGTTTATAAGATTCACAATACTCTATTTGAAAATAGCGCCCAGTGGGAACATACTTCACTCTTTTCTTTTTGCTTTATTGTATGGAAGTGCTACTATAATCCATACCTATGAATTTGTTCTTTTAATCAGTCAAGACCTGTATTGTAAACTAATTGATTCGTGTGGCTGGGGAGTTAAGTAAATAGTATTTTCAATTTCTTTCTATTTGATTATTTCCTTTACAAAAGTTCACAGTAAGTAAAATCTTTGTCATGTAGTGTAAACTGTTAAAAATTTTGTTAGCGTTGCTAGGAATTCTCAGAGATGTTTCGCAGAATTTTTAGTATTTCATGTTGTTTCATTGTAACGGAGGAAAATTCAGTCTTTTCGTATGATTATTTGGATATATTTCGTTCTCAGTTCTGCACAAGCGCAGAAGGAGAAAACTGTTTCTTACCATTTTTCATATTATTATTCTTAGAAAGAAACACTATAGCATTTGTTAAACACGTTTTGGAAAGAGTCACCTGTGGAGTTTCTCTATCGTGCTAGACTTCTAATTTGAAAACGTGGGTTTGATTCCCCACCAGCCAGTTTCCTTTTCGCATACACTGAACTATTTAAATAGAGATTCTTCTCCGGGTTGTGGAGAACACACGAAGCATCACTGGTCAGAATCTGAGTAAACAGTGTGTGTGTTGTTTAGCATAATGATAATGTTGTTTTCAAGTTTTTCATTGATCTTTCTCTCTCCCTCTGTTTCTTAATGTATTGTTATCGTGTCTTCGTTGCTTCTTTCTCTTCTTCTTCTTCCACCTCTCTCCATTCATCTTTATTTTTTCAACCACTCTATCTTTAGGTTCGTATTCCACAGCCAAATCTGGACCACTGTCGATGATCCGGTGGTAGGGCCAGACCCAAATGTAAGTAACCCAGGAATCCGATTGACCAGGTCTTTAAAAAAATATTTAACTGGGAATTCCAGAGTCGTATTTTTCGTGTTCTCGGGCTAACATCTCCGATCCTGGTGACCCCTGAAAAAACATTGTTCAAACGCAATGAAATAATTAAAATATATCCTTCAATCTCCGAGTTATCAGATCTACACCAAATCACAACGTCCGAATACGTTCGAATCTTAAACCTGATGACACAGTCAAAAACCTGACCAGCATTCCCTGACAGACGGCGATGCGACCCGTTTCAGCTCTGTCGTGTTCATTCTATCTGTGCAAATTGTTATAAACATTAGTTCATTAGTGTTGTATTTAATAAAATGTTATATTCGCAATAGGTGGAATCTTGAATGGCATATTCGGAACAGATACATTTTAAGATATGAGTAGAATATGGCCCCCTTTTTTCGTTATTTCAAGAGAAGAAATATTTTTATAATAGTTTGCACAAAATTTGTTTTTTTTCAATATTTTATAAACATACTTTTAAATGTGTCCTTTTTTCAGGTTTGAAATATGGAACATGTAATGTTTGCTATGCCTCTAGGAACATGCGAATTTTGCTTTTGAACATTTGTAACTTTTCATTTTGTTACAGTTTGCATATGTAATCTTGTCACTTTCTGATAGAATAGTTGCCTTGAATAGAAGGTATGGTCTACGTAACTACTGTGTTTGTTAGAATAAGTGATTCCGCCAGACCCCGGCCCCTGGGGGGGGGGGGGGCTGTCAGTCCCAAATCCTCGAACCTACCGCAACTTTAACATTTTTATGGTCAAACGTTGATAGCCACCATGCAGAACTATTACACCCTACCAATTCTGACTTTACACTCCCTCCAACCTGAAAATCCTGGCGAAATCCCTGATTACAATGTATTCCAAACCTGGACGTTCAATGAACCCCACCGAATTTGCTAATGAACAACCCGCAAAAAAAGCATGTGTGTTAACTTTTGACATTATCCTAGATGTGTCTCAAAACTCTGCAGTTCCACTGGAAATCATGACTAGTACCATTTCGGTTGCCTAGCTGCATGGCGTTCACTGTCGCATTTTTTTTATGCGAGGTGTACAATTGCAAACACTGAGTAAGAATAACGGGACAGTGGAAGTAGTGTAAGAAGATAACATAATAACATTTTGAAAATCGTTCATACATGTTTCAGCTGTTGTGTTACATACAGTTCATCTATTAATAGTAACCACAAGCGTTCCAGACCGATAGTTCCTGAGCCTGCCTCAACGCCATCTGTCCGCGGTTGGTGCAACTGCGTCCACTTTAGTAACGGCAGTAATTTTGTCGCCCCTTTTTGTTTGTTTGATGAAAGAATGTACAGTACATTTCCATTGAACGCACGTAGTATATTTTTTTCTGGAAGGTGGGGGAAGGGCGGTAATCCAAATAAGTTTTGAAATCTCTGTACAAAGTTATCCTTTACTTCGTGTGTATGATGTAAAGACAGTAACCAAAAACGTACCTTTTCTGAAACATTTTTAGCTCAAAACATGTCTGAGAAAGATAATGCTTTACATATAGCCATCGAATTATGTATCTCTCTGAAAAGTGTTTCAATTTTTGACAAGACAAAAGACACTTACCTTCACTTGGAACACGTTTTTTTTTTCTTCGCCTAAAATAGGAAATTTTCATTCGCTTTGCTATCGTGTTTCCTTGTCTGGAGAACTTGAAGCCGTCTAGTTTCTAAGTTAATCCATGAATAAAAGAATGTAAAATGCAAGAACATTTCTTATTATCTTTTGAAAGTCTTTCAACTGAGGAGAAAGAATGAAATATCTACTAGAAATAAGAGAGAGAGAGAGAGAGAGAAAAGAGAAGCTACGGCGAACGAAGAAAAGCAAAGAGAGAAAAAAGGAGTAGATGGAGAATTGTCTTGATGGTAAGTTGATCTAAAGAAAACAAGGAATTCAATTTCTGGGCATATTTTACTCCCAAAAGAGACGAAACGAGAGAGACAGAGAGAAAGAATAGGAAAAACGAAATTTTGTTTTTAGAACACTCTCTTGTCTTTCGTACGACCATCCCTCCTGGATCTAGAACACGATATAATCTTTAGGGAAATAGGCATTCAAATTTAATCTAACGTGGAAAAATGGAAAGATTTGGTGTTCTGTTCTTCTTTTTTCACTAAGATGTTTTTCCCACTTTATCTTCTTCTACTGTTTTTTCCCGTAAGAAATCTTCTTCCACTCGCTTTAAAACATTTTTTGTAGTCCTTCAAAACAATCTTTTTTCTTTGTAGTATTAGTCTATACTGTTTTCATCTAACGTTTTGGTCGTCTTGCCGTTTTAAAATTCTTATCTTTCTAAGGCCTTATACTGAAGCAAAATTGTCTGTTATACCTAAAGAAAAATAAGGCAGTGGTTTTTGTTGAAAGATACAAAAAGGAACGCGAATGTAAATATTTTTGTTACCACGGAAAGATTTTTCTTCAATAACCAATAAGAAACTTATTTTTATTCACTGGAAGAAAGTTTTTATCAAAATAATATCTCTTCTAGTTGTTTGAACAGAAAGATTTCTCGTTTGATTTCCTTTTACTAACAAAATGACTAGTTTCCTCTCTTCTCTTGTTTATTTATTGTTGGCTAATTTCGTTTCGACTATCTTTATCCCGTACGTCACAAAATACACCAGTTAGAGGAAAAGAGTTACACATAATAGTTGATTCACGTATCAGATTCCTAAGAACAATTCTTCTTTTAAAGGGACTTTTGCTTCTACATTCTCATGAATTCTTGCAAACATTTCTGGCCTTGTAAGTTTGCGTTCTTCATTATGACCAGTTCCTTTCTTTCGCCCTGAGAGTATGTGCTTTGCTAGAATCAAACTCATTCATACGCGGTGATCAGAGATTTATAACAACTTACAAGGTGTATGTAGAAAAAAATTGCACCCTTACAATTATGCTTGCTTCTCTTTAATAGTAGAAAATAGATACTTCATTTTCTTTCTAGCTATGAATTTTTTACGTTTTTCACGCGTTACAAATCTTATCGTGCCCTGAAAATTAACAGAGCCATTTAATTATGAGAACTTTTTTTTTAGGAACGGAACTAAACATAGCTTTTTCATAGTGGGGAGAGCTTATTGAGTCGTTGTTTGCAAAGACATGACCTATAGTGTAGAAAACGTAATATGTGTATCTTACAAGCGACCCTTACGATTTTGTTAATTCGATTTCTGAAAGTTTTTAGCACCACTCGATAGAGTATCCAAAGAAAACTCGGAAACACATTTTTGTCGGAGCAACCTATATAATGAAAGAGGGAAATCATGTCAAATTAAAAAAAAAAAAAACGCCTCCGCTCGGCCACAACAGAATGTGTAACAAAAGCCATTGAGCTACAAACGTCTTGGCTCTATTCTATTATTCTATTCTATTCTAAAACGCTCCTGGGAGCGAATAAGGCCTCAGCCAGTTTAGACTATTGGCCTATTAAAATGTATATATGTGAGTATATAATAATAAATTAAAATAATCGTGAAAAAGTTATAAATATGAATTGAGTAAAATGTGAAAAGGTATAGAATTAATGGTGATAAAAGTATTATACGTGATTCATAGGCTCGCCACCTCTATAAAGAGGTGTGAGAAAATGGGGAAACGACGTATACGGGATGCAATGTGAAGTTATAAAGAGAAAACTGCAACAGGAAACGATGTACAGTACGTGTAAGGGAATGTATAGTGTATGAGTGTGTTATATGTATGTAAGTGTGTATGTCAAAATGTCTGATGTGCACTTAAAAAGTCTGTCACAATTTAACTCTTCTCGACACTTAGTCACCACACCACACAGCACTAGATGTTCTCAGTTGCACGTCTAATCGTCGAATCCTTCGTCTTGGCTCCTTTTCTTGTTTGCAATCAGGCCGGGATTGATTAGGAGGGAAACTGTGGTAAGAGAGTCGGTTAGAGTCTAGTTTGAAAACACCATAGCACAGGCGCAACAGTCAGCAAAACAATGAATTCGATGGGTGAAAATGCGTAATATACCATGGCCCCATTCGACAAAACAGCGTACAAATATATTTCATAAAATCGTAATAGTGTCTTATGAGAAGGAAAACATACAATTACCTGTACAAAACTCATTCTTGTGGTTCGCAACCCTTTTTTACGCGACCACTTTTTTTCATATTTGCAAAATACCTGTTTCGAGGCCTCTGTAGGTGCTTTTCGGAATGGTACCATACGTTTCCAGCAGCGGAATCTAAATAGGGATGTAGAGGAATGACGTCATTTTTGAAAAATCTTTATTTTGATCTTCTTTTCAGACACTGAAGGAACTGTAGTCAGTAAGAACATGAACTAAAGTGCTGGAAACGCATAGCACCATTCGAAAGAGCAGCTACGGAAACCTTAAAACATATTTTGCTAATATTTAAAAGCAAAAGTTATAAGTACGCAAAGAGGTCGTGAGTGCCTGCCATAAGTCTGACTTATTGGCGAAGGATTTTCCAGGGAAGTAGATGTCCAGGGTATGGAAGAGGTAATATCTGTTGACTCAAGGTCTTGAAATCACTGTCTCCTACCCAAGTTGCTGTACGGTATCCTTGGCCACTCGAGCCAATGAGGCATGCATTGTCAGCAAGGAGCAGTACAGTCTAGCGATTCACCAATATTGACTCCCTCTTCAGGTACGTGTTTTACACGTTCCAACTGCTGTGAGTACATGTCCGCAGTGATAGTTTAACCTGGTGGTAGCAGCTTGTGGTGTACTACTTGGCGACTAGTCCACCAGCTACAGAGCTTGATCTTGTATGGGTGTAGAGGTGATCTTGTGGTGTGAGGCACAATTTTCACAGTGACAACTATTGTCACACGCTTGGGAGTCTCATACAGCACCAACCTTTCATTACTGATGAGCACTCAATTGAATAGGGGTATGTTGAGTGCCGAGAAGGCAACGAGAAACAGACTGTCACTTGTTGGTCTTTGTTGGCTTCCGACAGTGTGTGGGTACCCACTTGCTCAACTTAATTGTACTCTTTCCCTATGCGCCAGAGGCGAAGGCTGACTCTTTCATCAGAACCTTGGAAGAGTTCGGCAAGCTCACCCTCCACACGTTAAGCTGCTGTCCTGATCTATAGCCGCCTTCAGGGCCTCGTCATCCAGTACATGTGTGCGCTTACTTCGGAGTTTATCACAGAGGGGAAAAATCAGACCTGGATTTCAGGAATCAATGCCTGACGGTGAGTTCATTTACAGAATTCTCACTAAAGGCTTGATGTATTCGGGGAGTTGATTCGACTGCGTACAAGCTCGCATTTAAGTCAAAAAGCAGACAACTTTGAACGAGATGCTTCGACACATCTGTTTGTCTTCGGCACTACTCGACCTATGACTGCTGTGAGTGTGCAAAGCACTTGTCTTGCTTATATTTTGTGTTTTCACTCCTACTCCTGTCGCTTTTCCACCACCTGAGGCACTTATTTTCGTATACGTGATTTCCCATGCGTCGTCAAAAACCGCAAGAATGTTTTGATTTCCTTGTAACTAGATGTGAACGCAACCAATATAAATCGATACAATTTAGTTACTTGGTTGGAAAACCGGACTTCATTCTACAGCCTCTTACATTCAAATAATTGAAGGATATGGGCCAAACAATGGTAACCCCCATTTTTTTTAAAAAAAAAAAAAGATGGTTGAGTATAGAAATACAATGGTAACACTCATGTGAACTGAACTGTGGAAGGGGTTCAAGTAAAAAACATCAAATGGCCGCATATTTTCCCTTTTTTAAGGGAAGCACCATAAATTAGCAAGTCAGAATGAATTTTCCTAACGTAATATATCAATTTATGCTCAATGTGGGTTACCATTAGTTCCCCCCTGCCCTTCATTTTTTAAATTGACAGTACGAGAAGAGATTAATGGCACGGTTTTAATTAATGAAGCAGTTAGTATAAAAGTTTGAATCTCCTATTGATCCATGAAGTATCTGATGTACCACATCTGTATTTATGAAGTTATGTGTGTTTGTGTGTATGTGTATGTGTACTTCGTGGTATTAGTATTTATAGCGCCTACTAATTGTTAGTTCTTTGCGGATGTTTCTGTGCTGGGGGTATGGTGGGACTCGTTCTCTAGAGTTTTTGAATAGGCTCCAGATTAATCAATAGTCGAAGTATAATATTAATGTTAATCTTGAAGGTAGGCTGTCCAAAATATGCTGGTAGACTGTAACTCAATTGGTAGAATGTTGGGATTCTGGGACAGATCCCAGAGATGGAAGTTTTTACAGGGTATTTTACTCAGTCACACCAGTCTAATATCGGGATGTGACTGACTTCATATAAGGTCGACTTTACTCCTACATCCTCTCTCTTATTTTATCCCGGCTTGAGCCAAAAAAGCGTAAAGGTCCTAAATATAGTTCAATACAATGCGATCAAAATTGTTACTAATACGAATGGAATAAATTCCATTGAAAGTCCACAATGTCCTACACATGGACATCCTTTATATGAACATCTATTGGACGTCCACGCTGTCCAACGTATGGGCATCCATTTTCTGTACACCCAGGGAACGTCCAAAATACCCACCCTTGAGATACACATTTGATGATCATTCAGTGGACGTCCACAAATTAACCCAGAAATTTACACGAGCAATGTTTGTTGCCAAAAATAGATGCTAGGTTGTGGATATATTTTAGTTCGTTTCCCTACCAAGTTAAAAGGGACCAATGAATTTCTATGGTTGCAGAGTTATAAAAAGAATGGGATTTCAGTTCATATTTACAACACTTAACATATATTCCTAATTGCGTTCTCTTTTCTACCTGCATTTTAAAGGTTACCCCACATTCTTTTCTCATGTCAGTGTTCTGACGTTATTGGCGAAATGGAACCTTTTAAAGGGGATATATATATTATGAATTGAATGCTTACAGATCCTAAAGTGGAAGAGGTTGTATTCAGTATTTCTTTTTCGTGATCAACTTAACGCTTAGTTGTCATTGCTTGGCAACTTTATAATATTATTTTTTATTATCTGTTAGCTGTCACGTTGTAAATCAATGCTAGATTTATTCTTGAAAAATGGTAAAACCAATAATACGCTTTACTAAAATTCATAATCTGTATGTGACAAGTTATGTGTACATAGGCTAGATTAGAGTAGTTTATCTAGAATACTCATTTTTTGCTTATGAGATCATCAAACCTTTTGTAGCCTTCCTTTCTTAAACCTCCAAACTTGTAATCTACAACAAATTAACATTTCATTTGCTTTACGGTACTAATCTAAAGAGATTTGTCTTTGTATACTGACTTCTTTATAAAGCCAAAGCTAAAGTAACCAAATATTTTCAGTTACCATAATCTAGGCTCCCCATACTCAATCAATAAGAAAACTACATAATTCTGTAGAGTAATTTTCCACTTAATGTTTGATAATTTAAAAATTACAATTACCGAAGAAGTTTGTTTACGTTGCCTTTATCTTCCGAATACGCAGAGATGCATTTTCTTATATTTCTTGATAAGGACGCAAAATAATTAAATATACAGAGGAAATAGTATTCAAGGACTAAATATCTATCTCATAATTTGAAACCTCTATCAAAAAACAAAATGGTTAAATGGTTTAGTTTCTTTCTTCACTCGTTAAGAGATATACACCATTTCCAATGCATGAAGAATAGAAATTGAATGTTCTGACGTAGCTAGAAAAAAAAAGTAAAAAAAAAAAACAAACCAAACGTTCTGGCAGTGCATGAATTTGAACCCACCCACATGGGGATCAAATGTATAATAACCACGTGCTTAAAACTCCTCAACCATTGGGGTACGTTAAACAATACTTCAATTTAGGTGTGTTCTTGCACCGCTGGGATTGTATGAATTTTACCCAGGTTTTTCTTTTCTTTTTGCTTCCCCAAAGTTAAATTTAAGGAGACAGTTTCCACACTGCACTTACTAAGCACCTTCAGAAAATATTATATAGAAATTAAACACCTTCCATGGTACCAATTTGTGTGTTCTCCGAATCAGTCTAATTCATTTACCGTTTACTTAAATCAAGAAGTATGTAAGAAGTGCTGGATGTATTCAGATGCCTCATTTAATGCATTTAATGGAACAACTGAACGAAATAAGAATATTACCTAAACAATAAACATTCCAGGTTATCAAAAAGTGTATAATAATTGTTAAAAAAATACTTAAACACTTGTTCACTTAAATCATTTAAACATTTGGTCAGAGGAAGAAATACTATACTTTCTTTTACGATACAATTTATCTATTTCCGTACGTTATTTTTTAACTGTTCTTTTTAACACCAATTCAAAATTGGACCCCTGATGAAACGATGTTCTAACACTTGTTTTTTAAAAAATAAAAGACACGTTATCGAAATTATGAACTGTTGTTTTGAAGGTTCTCGTATCTTTTCTTTTGTAACAAATTAGACATTTCATTGTTAGAGCTATCGTTCGTTAATAAAATTAAAAACAAATAAAAATATACTTTACTGCGCCTCTTTTCAAGCTCCAATGAGAGATGTATTGTATTATTTATACATTATATTAGCGTTCGTCACGTACAAAAGAGAGAAAAAAATATATACAATTTGTATTAATTTCGATTAAGTCATCCGTAAAATGCAGTTATTACATAAAGCAGTATTTTGAATAGCAACATCAATTTGCCGCAGCTTGATTTCGTTAGTCGATCAGAAAACGATAATAGAACTTGATTCATCTATTTTAATTTACTAATAAACCTCTTTTGGGATATTCGTTGTATATTAATTTCATAAAGCCTGAACCAAAGTTGCTTAAAGACCTTAAAAATTACATTCAAGTTCAAATTTATTTGATAAAATTCTTTCCTATTTTTACCAAGAAATCAACCAACAAATATTCAAAAAGAGCTTCATTGATATTATGTCAGAGGCACGTTTCGAATTTCTTAAAACATGCGTTCTTGACGGATATTTATTTTTACAAGAGTGAAAAATGAACCTCTGTCTTGAACAACCCGAAGTGTGCCGAATTTACATTTTCTGAGTCCACACAGTAAATGGAAACACTTTCTGTGTATCACATTAAACATTTCAAATCCATATGCCTTCGAGGGGGGATCACTACCTAAGGTGGATCAATGTAGAACTTATACTCAGAAAAAAACATTGGCTATATTTCAGTTGGTTCATAAAATAATATGCTTAACATGCATTTTTAATTTTGATGAACTTAATTTTCTTTGTGTATACGTTTTTTTAAAGTAATTAATATATCTTGTTTTTTGTATGTTTGCAGGGAGACCAAGGCCTAATGTTACGTGGTATTTAGAAAATTCAGTGATAGACGATTCTTACGAACATAGACCACGAAACCTCACTGTCAACTATTTGAATTTTCCTAACGTTGGGAGGCAGCATTTAAACTCACGATTGTTATGCCAGGCTTCCAATACAAACCTTGTACCTCCGAAGGGAAAGGCAGTCATTTTAAATATTAATTGTAAGTATTTACATTTTAAGGATTTAAATTTTAAGTATTACTTTGGTAGCTAATCTTCTTAGTGAATCTTTTAATCTTTTCATTTGTTCCATACAGAATGGTAAACATGATTATGCTTTCTTAAAGTTCTCGTTATCTGTTTAAAATTGACGTGTTAGCAAGTTATATCCTAACAATTGTTACTGGATAGACTTAGCTTAGTGGGTGATAAACTATTCAATACCATGCGACATTTAGAATAATCCTGCTTCAATGTCATTGTCATCAAATTTATGGAAACGCAAACATACCGAACTACGATATAAGAATTGTAAGAATTTGAATTAACAGTATTGTCTTCGATTGTATAACTTGTACAAAATTTAAGGATCAAAATAAAACAAAATCATCCCCACAAACTCTTGGCTTGCTATTTTTGCTTTTCACCAGATTTCGTAATTTATAGAAATTTAATTATGAATGTGAAACAAAAGGATTCTTTTATTAATACTCTTTTATAGATAGTCACAACACATTTCTGTAAATGATTGTTAAGGTTTTAAAAGCTGTCATCTAGATTCTTCAGCCATTTCCTCAAGGTCGTTACAAACCTTCATTGATTTCAAACTAGTGACTCCACCACAGACATCATAAACATCCTGCATGAGTCTGTGAGTTTCAGTTCGAACAACACCTTAGACAGGAAAAAAAATAAACACACCACCAAATGTTCCCTACATACATTAATTTCAAAACTTATAGCTAGACAATTGCTTCGCACAGCCGTAACAAATTATATCCAGAAATAAATATGCGCTCTCTGCGCGTCATTGGTGATGAATTACAACATCGGAAGCATTGCTCTTTATTAAAGCATAGGACTGTTTTAACTTTTGTACTATTTTGTATTAATTTACTTTAATAAACTTTAATTATACGTATCGCGTAAATCGTATGAATGACGCCACTCAGCGATAACATATTCAGAGTGAAACTATGCAAGTAGTAATAGCAAGAACTATAATTTTACGTGTAATCTTCTATGGGCAAATATGGATGGACGGATGATCTTCTATGGCCCTACTTAATTTTGTTTCTTTAGAACAGTAAGATTAGTCAATGTCTGGTTCTTGGATTTAAGTCTGAAACTTCATACCAGAGTTAAAGACGGCAATTTATATGTTTAGTGTCATATTATTTACAATAACATGTGAAAAGTCATGGAATAGACACCAAGGATTGTGTACGATCCCCTCTAGTCCATCAAGTAGGGAGTTACCGAAAAAGTATAAACAATGGCTAAAACGTTTTGATCGGAATTAAATCATTAATATATGTGATATAATGATTTGTCATGTAGACAATATTTCGGCCATTTTATAACGTTCACTAATTTGATATTTCTATAAATAACTTTATAATGTTATACACAATATATTATTCATTCATTTGATTCTCCAAATTTCACTTAAAATATTTCAAATGTAATGTATTTATGTTACATTTTCTTTTTTTACAGTAAAACCTATGACAGTAGATATACTTAGAAAACCTACTTTCGTTTCCGCTGACAAACCAATCGAGGTGGAATGTAGGTCATTTGGATCGAAACCCCAAGCTGTTATCACGTGGTGGAAGGGCAGTAGACAAATCAAGAGGTTATCAAAAAATGTAAGTACTTTCATTTTAATTTTCTTCAATATTTTACAGTTCATTTCAGTTTTACTTTATGCAAAAGCGATATTTTCACTTCGTTAATATCGTTACTCTTCATACATTGTATTCCGTATGTCTTTATCGTGATGTGTATCCGTGTGTAGACGTTTTTGATGTTTTAAGAATAAAGAATAGAACCTATTCCTTTACAAAAGAACCATAATTTTAAAAAAAACTTCTCTAAAGCAGACAGTGGCCATAATGTATTTCGTCTTTATATCAGTTGACGCCAGTCAAAATTTTTCTAAATTTGCATACTTCTGTAAGTATTTACTTAATCTCTAACAATTTACAATATACTTTCATCTCTTCCTGAATATTGATAATTCAAGAACTTTCCTTTTTGTTGACAATTTAAGAATCTATTAATAATAAATCTGACAAAGGAATTTAAAATTGTGCGATACAAATAATTTCTTGAAAGACGAATTTTGATATTCAAAGGCAGAATAAACGATTTTTCAATTACAAGTTAAGAATGTCTTTTTCTAAAGTTATCTTCATTAGTTTCTCTAAGACAGTGAAATACCTAATAGAATTGTTGGATGGAATAAAACACATATATGCTTATCTAACGCATTGAATTTAAATAGACTATTAGTTTTGAAGTTATTGCTATTCACAGTAAAGTATCCTTACTCAGCTCCTCGTGTTCAAGTCGCTAACGTCGCTGACTTTGGATTGACAACTGGGAGGTCAGGCAGGTTTCATTCCTTCTTGGCGAGCTCGACTCTCAAAGACTCTTAACATATCTGACAGAAATAATCGTGATAGGAAAGTACTAATTTCCTTTGGACAACCATCTTCAAGAATGGTAATTTACGATTCTAATGTTAACCTCTACAGATACAATAAAACAATTTCACGTACCACTTAGTGATAAACCAACTTCCTTTTTATAATTCTACAGAAGCCAATTCCATAGAAAGCAGAAGAGGTAAATGGAGGGGAAGTTGTTCCATGGCTACTACTACCATCATCCCTGATGCTTCAGAAAATATTTCACAAGGAATTTAATTTCTGGCCTTCTCTAATGTGTTATAGTCATAGCACACATAGTTACATACCCATATCTTCCATAATAAACTCAGCTAATATTAAATTGCGGTGCTACATTTAAGTAAGTTCTTAGAAGAAGCTTTCTCCCAAAATGGATTCATGGCAACTGTGTTTACCACTATATTCGGATAATTTGTTTCTCCTCCCCTTCTCTCGTGTTCTAAACTGAATCTCTTCTTTTGTTTTCAGTCATATGAAAGGAACTGTATATATATATGACCCATGAAAATCTCTGTGAAAAAGGAATAGAATTCACGTGCTTTATACCTACACGATACTCCGTCAGAATAAGAGCTTGAAATCCACCATCGACCAGTCAGACAATGAAAATCAGTTAAAATAATGATAGCCTTCTTTCTTTAGTCTACATATGACGATTCGCCAGTTCATTTTGCCTTCATTTTTTAATTTAAGCGTTTAAGATGCACAAGGGGATGCGGTGAGTACTTAAGAAGTTTCCAAAATAACATTGAAGGAATACAGATACGCCTATAGCAACACCACTTTATTCAATGCATTATTATATTGAAGAACAATCCCCTCATACAACGATCCTGAGAACATAAAGCACTTATCAAAAGGGTACTAATGTGATGGTCTTTATTGTGAAACAAGATGTTCAACTCAGCATCATTGTCCTGAAACGCGGGCCTTTCAAATACATTTTCGATTTGGGGAAAATGTAGTAGTACCGTGGAGCTAGATTAGTAGATTAAGATATGTAGTTGAGAAGTGCCTTCTGATGGGGAGAGCATGCCTCGGAAAAACAATATATTATTTGCTGTGTCATTTGGTCCCACGGCTCGCTGTAATGTATTCAAAATTCTTGGACAGTATTTAATGTTATCGTGAAACATTTCCTTATGAAAGAGCCGGATTCCACCGTCATCTCAAAAGACTGTCACCATAATCTTCCCATCAGATGTTTGCCATCGAAACTTCTTTAGTCGCCGCGAGTCTTGACACTTATGGATTATAGTCGTGAAGACATATTTCATTGTAAATTAGCAGATGAGAAAACTGAAAATTTTATTTTAGAATGATCGAAAATTGTTTTAGAGTATAGCATTCGATTCTCATTGGTGTTCAACTATCTAGGGACCTACTTTGCGAACAAATTTCTCACCACCAGTTTATGTTGAACATATGATGATTCAACAAAGATGTGAAGCGCCTGTGCAAACTTCTGTAGGCCACTTAGTTGACACGAGAGTAACACCTTGTTTACAGCATCCATGTTTAAGGTATAATACAGGTCTGTATTACTACACGCTCATCGTTTTTGGTCTAAACTCAGTAGGTTTTCTCTTCACGTACCGTTACCGTATGGTTTGCAATAAACACTAAGTCACATTTTGTCGCAATTTAATGGTAAGCTCGTTTCCTGTTATGTTCTTAGAACCTTTCCAAGATGTCTCTAACGTGATGATGAGGTTGTATATGCTGATAAAGGGAAGGTTAAATTGGGCTGATAATCTTATGTCCAAAACCATTATATTGATGGAATGACATTGAACGTACAGTAGTCAATATGGTAAGAAACTGTTGCATGTCGTAATGTAATGATAAAACATAATCACTGATATGGAGCATTAATTAATAAAATGAAAATCAAGGGACAAAGTGCATGTAAGTACTCTCCGAACATAAATATAGATGATAATAATAATAATAATAACAACAACAACAACAATAAAATATCGCACAAGCGCATTAATAATTCACGAAGTATTTTAGAGATGTGGATGTAGTGTAGCAGTTTAATGAGAAGTGTTTAGAACAATGAAAATACGCAACGCATCCAAACACTCAGAAGGTGGTTATACAGAGTAGTGCTAGTACGCGTGGAGAAGTATGTCAATTAACCTAGGGCACATATAAGGTGAGAGATAGAATTGAAAGACATAATTAAAATATTTTAAATTAAAAAGTCGTCATCAATGACGTCCATACCTTCGCCTATGGATCTAAAACCCTCATGTTAATGAAGATGAAATGGACTTTTAAGAAGAAGGAAGTGATCAAGAAGTAAACTAATTTAGGGCAGCATCACCAGAATCACAGAATGACAGTTCTTAAGTAATCTCCAGAGAAACGAATAACTGTGTAATGTCCTGGTAGAATTCGAAATTTCGGAACCAATTTGTTCAGCTATTGAGAACATAAGGATAATATAGTCTACTGACATCTTAGTAGCCGTATAAGGAAAATATGTGTAGGTATATGTCAGATAGCTTCGGAGATTCAGAACGGATTGAAACAAGGTGATGCTTTGACTTCATTTCTCTTTAATATAGCTTAGGAATATGCCATTCTAAAAGTAAAAGGGGATAAAAAGGGACTAACATTGAATGGTTTGAACCAACTGTTCGTTTATGCAGCTGAGCAATTTAATAGGGAACCATGATATGGGACCAATTACTTATGATTTGAATGTATCAGTGTTATCTATTATTGTTATTATTAATATTAATTCTTTAATAACAAAAGAATGAGTCTTCAAAACGTTTATAATTTGTTGAATAAGTAATTCTGTAATTGTATTACGGGTCTCATAATATTGAGAGGTTTCTCGAGATGATCGATAGATGTCACTACAGTGTTACGACTGATTTAGAGTGTAAATCACGTTGGTTTGTTTTTATCACGGTAATTAAAGTTGGAAATAAGATCACAGTAATGAAATATATAAACTTTATGTTATCAGAAATCATTCTGTAAGAATTAACATAACTTATTTGATTTGTAAATTAATTCTTTACAAGTGGTTAATTTTGTATGTATATAATTATATGAAGACTACTTGACAGAAAATGTATAGTATAGGATATGTTAATGTCCTTTCTCTAAATATATACCAACCTTTTGAAATATTGCGTTTTCTTCTCTCGGAGTTGAACTTATCAATCGTTCCAGGTAGCTGAAAAGCTCCGGAGTGATTGATAATTCTTTTGACAGCTCTACAGATATCCTTCGAAAGCCATTTTGTAGCCCACTCTAAAATAGACTGGGGGCACGGATGGTTATCTGTATAAGTTACCTGAAAGTTACGGCAAAGAACCCAAAACTGCACGCCCTGAGAGATTCAACTAATAAGTTATATGAGAGAGCCGCGCAGCAATAACAGAAGTCCATATCAAGAAAGCGAACTTCAAAGATATTGGCAATTGCTATAAACTAATAATACTACTATTATTAATACTACTTATTCATCAGCCATTTACTCTTTTTCATAATGGCTTCCAACCGTGAAGGCACGAACACAAGTACGACAGGAACTATAGATGATGTTACGGAATCAGAAAACGATATGTCGACACAGATCAAGAAAACATATAGAAGAAAGGTACATAGGTTACGTCGAGAAAGAGGTGAGACAAATCAGTTAAGTAATGATCCTAGGATGGAATTCTTTGACAAACATAAAACTAACAACAATCAAAAGGATCAAGCTACTTTAGAGGAAATTCTACAGCTCATTCAACAGGAGTCTGAAACAAGGAAATCAGAGTTTGAAGAGTTGAAAACTACCATCGAAAAAACAGAACAAAAATTCAGGACGTTCAGAAGGCTTGTGATCAATAGTTTATTATGGTTAATCAGAAAATTGAAACTTATGCACAGTAGTGTAAGCGTAATTTTCAAGAATGCCCAAGGAACTCAGAGACTTGTAATATTGAGATGTCTAATCAGAGGGCACAAATGAAAGAACTAAAATTAGAAGTAAACACATTGAAATAAAAATTGCTAGAGATAGAAAATCGTATGGATAATACTGCTAATACAAATGATTTATAATCGAAACCTAAGGAACAAGAAATGCAAAGGAATGAAGGTCTAATGTAAGCTGAAACGGTTCTACCTACATTAATAGGAGAAGAAAGATTATTGTATAGTCCTGCTAAGAATCCAAATCGTTATATATCTGAAAGATATAGAGATAACGAAAGTCTTTTTCAGTAGATCCAGACGAAGTTTTACCTAAACAAAGCAACAATGATTGGAAACAGGAATTCATAGAGGAGTTAATACAGGAAATGTCGTCGACTACACCTAAGGAACCATCTTTAAAGGATATGGAACGTGTCCCTCGTTGGCGAGGTGAAATTACGTAAAAAAGTCCAACTGCTTATTTAAGGGAGTTTACAACGTATATGTCTTTGTTAAGGCTAGATTCTCGAGCCAGAATGAATATGCTGCAGAATGCTATGTTTGGAGCAGCAGCAGGGTGGTTTCAAGCAAAGAAATCACATATATACAATCTTAGAGACTTTTTTGCAGTATTTCTAGAAGAATATGCAAGCAAAGACAAAGTTGAGGACCGGAAAAAGCGGTTAAGGAGAACTCAATATGACTGGAAGAAGATCAGAAATTATGAGAAACAGGTTTACTTATTAATAGATCAATTTCGTAATGTCGACGAGACTATGGCTGAAAAAGACCTCGTTGAAAACATATCTAGTATATTACCAATTGATATGAGACAAAATTTATCGGTCATGGAATCGCAGAAACTCGATGCATTTCTAATATATGTTAAGAGGATGGATAAAATTAATGTAGATTATGCAGAAAATAAAGCTATAAATGGACTAGAGAATTCGCGGTTTGGTCAGCCACCTCAAAGAAGTTATAGTAATCGATTTTCTAGAGATAATACCAATACACAGAATTATTCAAGAGCTCAAAATAATAATAATAATAACAGGGTAAATAATCGAAATTCACAATATTCTAGAAACGTCACACAACTAAACGAAGGAGAAAGGCCAAGGAATAATATTTGTGCTATGGAAGTTCATAACGCACAATGCTATCCACAGAGACAATTATGTAATCAAGCAGGTAATAGAGATACAAATATACCTTTTCAAGGAAGTCATGACTCACGTAAGCAATCAGATAGACTACAATTAAATGAGGAATTGAGTTCAACACCTGTTCCAGCAACTCAATCTTTAAACTAGAACTGAGGGTGAGGGAGTCGACCCAACCCTTACCTGAAGATAAACATGGATCAGTAGTGGTGTCAAACGACTCGGCAGTATTTGAAGAAACTCAACTGTCAACAGAAGAAATTCATGAAAAGGTTGCAGAAATAAATTCTTTAGATTCAAATTAAAAATGTAAGCTGTTAGAGTTATTACTCAAATATAGAAAAGTATTTAATGAGAGACCTGGATACCATAGAAATTTTATTTATGATATACATAGACAAGGAGAAGTTCAGGTGAATGCTAAACAATATCCCATTCCTCATAACAAAAGAGAAGAAGTTAAGGAAGAACTGCTTAAGTGGGAGGCATGGAACATAATAGAAAAGGCGAATAGCCTATTTAATAATATCCTACATGTCGTTCCTAAATCTGACGGGACGGTGAGACCTGTCTTAGATTTACGTATTCTAAACAAATATGTCATTTGTCCACGTAATTATGTAGAAGATGTATCAGAATTATTAAGAAGCTATGTTGTCAGTAAATTCTTCACTAAACTAGATCTGACTTTAGCATACTTCCAAGTAATGTTATCGGAAAAGAGTGGTCCTCTTAATGCTTTTCGCTACGGACATCAGCAATTTCAATTTAGAAGATTGCCTTTTGGACTAGTTAGTTCCGTTGCAGTTTTCATTTCGATGATGAATTCATTATTTCAGTTAGAGACGGACGAATGGATGAAAATTTATGTAGACGATGTATGTTGTCACACCCAAACGTTTGAAGAACATTTAATAAGACTAGAATATATCCTACAAACCTTGTTAAAATTGTCTTAACACTTAAACTGCGAAAATGTAAATTTGCACTTAACGAAATTACGTTTCTCGGACACATTATTAGTGGTAAAGAAATCAGTATGGATCCTAAAAAGCATGACGCTATTTTAGTCTATCCACGTCCAAATAATAAGAAGCAACTTCAACGTTGGCTCGGACTATATAACTGGCACCAGAAATTTATTAAGCAATACTCTACGGTAATGGCCCCGTTTTATGTTTTACTAAAAAAGGGGGAAAAGTGGAATTGGACAGATACCCAAGAACAAGCATTTACTACTATGAAACAAATACTATTAGATATACCATCTTTAGTGCAGCCTGACTTTCGGAAGGATTTTTATTTGGTAACGGATTCCTCTTCAATTGGAATAGGAGGGTATTTCGGTCAAGATGAATTAGAGGAAAAAAATATGTTACAATATGCCAGTCGAATCTTAAAGGACGCTGAACGACGTTATTCCGTTACAGACAAGGAATGTTTAGCCATTTTATACATGGTTGAGAAATTCTCACAATTTCTAAAATGCAGGCATTTTAGAGTTTATTCTGGCCACAATTGTCTACATTGGCTACAAGAAGAAAAACGGCGGAACCATCGCATCACCCTTTGGGTACTTAGATTACAAGAATATGATTTTGAAATCAAACATATAAAGGGTAAACGCAATCTTGTAGCGGATGCACTTAGTCGAGCTCCGTCGAATTTCCAATCAAATATACATTGTGTAGGATCGTTTATTGAAAGTTTATCAGATTTGAACTTAAATTACAAAGAGGATGAAGATTTACAACCAATTATCAAAACATTAAAAGATACTAAAAGGAACAAGAAATTGAAAAATTATAAATGGGAATCTGAAACATTATGGATAAAAGTAGGAAAAGGACAAAATTGTGGAATTGTAATACTAAAAGTAATTATTAACTTTATGCTGCAAAAATACCATAATAACATGTGACACTTTGGAATTAAAAGAACTCTGAAAACATTACAAAAACAAGTATATTGGAAAAATATGAAGAAAGGTGTAAAAGATCATGTTAATAATTGTCAAACATGTGTCGAAACTAAACCTGATTTGCGAGGAATTCAACTTAATGAGTTCAAAATTATATCCGAAAAACCATTAGATCTAATTTCGATAGATTTCATTGGGCGTTTACCTAAATCATCAGGATTTGTTTATATTTTATCTGTAGTTGACGTAGCGAGCAAATATTATCTTTATTTGTTATGCTATACGCAATGAGACAAGCCACGACATCGTAAATTTTGAAAAACCTTGATAATTATTTTAAACATTATGGAACTCCGAGAAAAATTCTAACTCATAATGGATCTGCATTTGTGTCACAGAAATGGCAGGAATATTTACAAAGAAACAATATTAGACATATACTCACTACAGTTTACCACCTGCAAAGCAACCCAATTTAGCGTTACAATCGTGAGATTGGACGAATTTTGCGTATATACTGTAATAAATACCATACAAAATGGAGTGAATATTTATATTTTGTTGTTTATTATATGAATAACACTATATCAGATTATCACCAAGCTGCTCCTCAAGTTTTAATTAATCTGCCTTGTTACGACTTTTTAAGTAGAGTGTTAAGTCAGTTGAATGTTAATAAATTAGAAAATACGCAAATTAGAACAGAAGCTTTAAATTGCAAAATAAAAGTATTAGATAAAACAAAAGGAAAAGATGAAATCCATTTGAATGATTTGGTATACCGTAAACTTCATAAACTTAGCTCTGCTAATGAACATACAATCGCTAAGTTATTCAATTTGTACGAAGGACCGTATATAATTACATACATATATAACAATTTGCGACTATAACTTCCTTAGATACGCATGTGCAACGCAAAGAAAATCTTCAAAATTTGAAATTATTTCGTTGTACTGAAGAAAAACGTAAACAAATACTTGATAAATTTAAGATAGAAACAGTAAAGGAAACTTCATCTAACGCGAGTTGTGATAAGGAATCACAAATACATCAAGAAAGTATGTTGCAAATACCTATAATTATAGCAGGGACACCAATGTTAGCTTTATTAGACACGGGAGCGTCGTGCACTGTGATGGACTACAATGTATATATGAAATTAAAAACTGACCATACATCCATCAAACTGGATATAACTAAAAGTGAATATAATCAAATAAAGACTGCGGATGGAAAATTAATTAAGCACAAAGAAGTTTTAAATGCTAATATTTGGTTAAATTCAAACTATTTTTTAAATATAGAATTATTCATTGTAAAAAAATTGTCCATATGCTGCTATACCAGAAGCAAATTTTTTAAATAACTTTTCAATTTTTTTTTCAATATCAAAGATCAACAAATTCAAATGATAAACGAAAATGATCAATTAACGTATGCTAAACCGGAAAATAAGATTAAATTTAATTTTCCATCTAAAGAGAAAACGACCATGACTGATGCAAATATTTATTGGACTAACAACTGTATAATTACTAATATTAAACAATACAAATGATATACATATGATGAATTAATGTGAATATTATGAATTATGTTTTGAGTATAGCTAATTTAACTATACAAAATCATGTTTCTACATTGAATTTATGGCAGAATTTTAAAAACCAATATTAACAAAAACAAAATGAAAAAAATATGTACATACGTTAAATAATTGAAATTTTTATCTAAAAAATGAATTAAATATATATTTATTAGGCATTTAACATAATTCGTCGAATTTAATATTTTAATTTTTTTTTT